>VXAB01000978.1:0-94803 GCA_013399175.1 Odontophorus gujanensis | reverse complement strand
GCTGTGCCGCGCTGACCGCTGCCGCCGTCGGGCAGGTACTCGTGGTGCAGCCGGCGCCTGCTGGAGCAGCGCTACTCGTGGGGACCCCGCCTGGAGCTGCACGACCTCGTGCCCCTGGAGGGGGCTGCAAGGCTGCAGGAGGGGAGCGAGAGGGTGGTGGTGGGGCACAACGTGGCCTTCGACCGCGCTTTTGTCAGGGAGCAGTACCTCATCCAGGTGAGTGCTCCGGGTGCTTTGCTGCTGTGTGTCGCTCGGGGCTGGGTGGGATGCATGGTGACACTTGGTGCTGCCCACATCACAGAGCTGTAAAACAAGCTCGGGTTGGAAAAGATCCCCCAGCTCCAACCCCCTGCCACGGGTTGGTTGCCCCCACCAGCTCAGGCTGCACAGGGCCCCATCCAAGCTGGCTCTGAGCACCTCCAGGAATGGGGCACTGTCAGCTGTGCCAGGGCCTCATCAAAACCAGATAAGCGTTTGCATTAGCTCTGCGTTGGCTGACGCTGCCGTGCACGTGTAGCTGTGCCTTGAAGCACATTTCTCCCCCAGCACATCCCGGCCTGTGTCCGCTGTGTCCCCGCAGGGCACCCGGCTGCGTTTCCTGGACACCATGAGCATGCACATGGCCATCTCGGGGCTGACGGGATTCCAGCGCAGCCTCTGGATGGCCGCCAAGCACGGCAAGAGGAAGGGGCTGCAGCAGGTCCGGCAGCACATGAAGAAGACACGCAGCAAAGCCGAGGGGCCGGCGGTGAGCAGGAGGCTGAGCCCCAGCTGCTTCCTGCAGCTCAGGAGTGGCTCCAGTGCATGAATCGCTTCCAGTGGCTGCCAGAGGAAGTGGAGATGGGGTGGGATAAAATAGAATAGGATGGGATGGGAGGGAAGGGGGTGGGTGGAAGGGATTTAAGTGGAGTGGGGTAGAATGGAATTGGATGGGATAGAATGAGAAAGCGTGGGATGGAATGGGGTGGAATCGGATGGGATGCAGTGGAATGGGATAATTGAACTGGATGGGATGGAATATGATAGAACAAAGTGGGATGGAATGGATGAAAGTAGGGTTGAATAGGATGGAGTGGAATGGAACAGAGTGGGATGGGATGGAATGGAATGACCGTCCTTTAATCCTTTACCCTTGGTCCCTTTGCTGTGGGGTGGGCTCTGCCTCCATCGTCTGCCTGCTGTAGATCTCTTCGTGGGACTGGGTGCATGTCAGCAGCATCAACAACCTGGCGGATGTACACGCGCTGTATGTGGGTGGAGAGCCCCTGCAGAAGGAGGCACGAGAGCTGTTTGTGAAGGGCACCATGGCCGATGTCAGGGATAACTTCCAGGTATGAGCAGTGATGTTTGGGATGGCAGTGGGGCAGGAACAGCTTCTGTTGTTTTTTTTTTCCCTTTGGTGCGTGGCTGGTACTTGTTGCAAAGGATTTGTGTGTTTGGGGAGAGCTGTGTTGGGCACTGTGGTTTCTCCCAGTCCTGGTGACATCACGCTGTGTCCCCAGGAGCTGATGTCGTACTGTGCCAGTGACGTCCGGGCCACCCATGAGGTGTTCCAGGAGCAGCTGCCGCTCTTCATGGAGAGGTGAGAGGGGCTGGAGGAGGCTGGGTGAACTCGTGGGTGCGAGGCCTGCTCTCACTGTGTGTAGACTGGTGCTGGGGGGCAGCTCCCCTCCAGGAGGTACCCAATTCCCAAGCTCTGGCTTTGGGTTCTAGGTGCCCCCACCCCGTGACGTTTGCTGGGATGCTGGAGATGGGGGTGTCCTACCTGCCGGTCAACAGCAACTGGAGGAGGTACCTGGATGATGCTCAGGGCACCTATGAGGTGCTGCAGAAGGAGATGAAAAAGTCCTTGATGAACCTGGCCAACGACGCCTGCCAGCTGCTGCACGAGGACAGGTACGGGGGGAGGCACGGGACCAGGTCGAGCTCTGGGTGCAGGGGGAGAGCCACAGTGTGCCCGCAGATACAAGGAGGACCCCTGGCTCTGGGATCTGGAGTGGGACACGCAGGAATTTAAGCAGAAGAAACCCCCGAAGAAGAAGAAGGATCAGAAAGTAAACAGCGAGGCCTCCGAGACGGGCTCTGCACAGGAGTGGCAGGAAGGTGAGCATGGGGGGGATGCTGTGGTGCCTGCAGGGCGATGGGCTGAAGGGATGCTCAGCCCTCCGTGCTGCCAGATCCCGGTCCTCCCAGTGAAGATGAGGAGCTGAGAGCCTCCGAGAGCCGCACCTGCCTGGAGCGCCTGAAGGAGACGGTCACACTGCAGCCCAAGAGGCTGCAGCATCTCCCAGGCCACCCGGGGTGAGTTGGGGACCCTGGGGTTGCCCGGTGCTTGCACCCTGCTCCCTGACCCGTGGCCGTGCCCCCCCAGCTGGTACCGCAAGCTGTGCCCACGCCTGGAGGAGGAGGGCTGGGTGCCTGGGCCCAGCCTCATCAGCCTGCAGATGCGGGTGACCCCGAAGCTGATGCGTCTGGCCTGGGACGGCTTCCCCCTGCACTACTCGGAGAAGCACGGATGGGGCTACCTGGTGCCAGGGCGGCAGGACAACCTGCCCACAGCCCCTGCAGAGCTGGAGGGGCCTGTCTGCCCACACAGGTGAGGGAGTGCAGGGCACGGAGCATCTACAGCTGGGATGTGGAGCTCTGGAAGGGGCTGCAGCATTTGGTCACGCTCCGTGCCCTGGCAGGGCGATCGAGCGGCTGTATCGGCAGCACTGCCTGCAGCGGGGCCAGGAGCGGCCCCCACAGGAGGTTGGCGTGGAGGATGAGCTGATGGTGCTGGAGGGCAGCAGCATGTGGCAGAAGGTGCGTGGCTGTGGGGTTTGGGATGAGGAAATGCCTCGTGTTCAAGGCTGGGGGTGGTTGGTTGAGCTGCCCTGCTCTGTTCTGCAGGTGGAGGAGCTGAGCCAGCTGGAGCTGGACGTGGAGCGGCCGGGCAGGGCAGAGCAGAACCAGATGCAGGTAAGCAGAGTTCCCTGCAGGATGCAGTGGTGAATCTGATCCCATTTCCACGATCCTCTTGTGCTGGGGGTTCCCAGCAGAGCAGAGGGGCACCGTGCCCGGCATCACCTCACACTGTCGCTCGCAGGACGAGGATGGGCTGCTGGAGCTGATGGAGAAGAGCAGCCAGCCCTCATTCCACCACGGCAACGGCCCCTACAATGATGTCAACGTCTCCGGGTGCTGGTTCTTCAAGCTGCCCCACAAGGCAAGTTGGAGGGATGTCTTCTCCCTTGTCCCATTGGGTGGTGGCAGAGGTGTACCCATTGGGGGCTGGTGGGCGCGTGGGGCTGCGTTGTGTTGAACCCTGGCACCTCTTTGCTGCTGCAGGACGGCAATGAGAACAACGTGGGGAGCCCCTTTGCCAAGGACTTCCTGCCCCGCATGGAGGACGGCACTCTGCGGGCCGCTGTGGGCCGCACGCATGGGACCAGAGCCCTGGAGATCAACAAGATGGTGTCCTTCTGGAGGAACGCCCACAAGAGGGTCAGGTCAGCAGCCCAGCACCTCCAGTCCCTGTGGCCGGGACTGCGTGGGCAATGTGTTCTGCATCCCTCACACCACGTCCCTCAGTTCCCAGGTGGTTGTGTGGCTGAAGAAGGGGGAGCTGCCCCGTGTGGTGACCAGGTACGGGGCGGGACGGCCGGGCTGGGGGAGCCCATGGGGCTGTGCTCACCCTGCACCCGTACAACAGGCACCCGTCCTACAGCGAGGAGGAGGACTATGGGGCCATCCTGCCACAGGTGGTGACCGCAGGCACCATCACCCGTCGGGCCGTGGAGCCCACGTGGCTGACAGCCAGCAATGCCCGGGTAGGGCCGCGCGCGGGCTGGGGCTGTGGGGCTGAGGTCACGGGGTGTGGTGCAGCACGTGGGGTCGTGTCCCGCAGGCTGACCGCGTGGGCAGTGAGCTGAAGGCCATGGTCCAGGTGCCGCCCGGTTACTCTCTGGTGGGTGCGGATGTGGACTCGCAGGAGCTGTGGATAGCGGCGGTCCTGGGCGAGGCTCACTTCGCCGGCATGCACGGTGAGCGGGGGCCGTGTCTGAGGGCACTGCGACCCCGTCTCTGTGCGCTGTTTCACCCCTTCCTCCTCCACACCCCACAGGGTGCACGGCCTTCGGCTGGATGACCCTGCAGGGGAAGAAGAGCGACGGGACCGACCTGCACAGCAAGACGGCCGCCACGGTGGGCATCAGCCGGGAGCACGCCAAGGTCTTCAACTACGGCCGCATCTACGGGGCCGGGCAGCCCTTTGCTGAGCGGCTGCTGATGCAGTTCAACCACCGGCTGACACAGCAGCAGGCGCGGGAGAAGGCACAGCAGATGTACGCTGTCACGAAGGGCATCCGGAGGTGGGTGCTGCCTGCGGGGTGAGCCCCTGGCTGCCTCCAGGGCACGTGTCGCCCTGAGCCGGGTGCTGCTCTCGCCCAGGTTTCAGCTCAGCGAGGAGGGCGAGTGGCTGGTGAAGGAGCTGGAGCTGGCTGTGGACAGGGCGGAAGATGGTTCGGTGTCGGCCCAGGATGTGCAGAAGATTCAGAGAGAAGCCGTGAAAAAGTGAGATGTTCTGACCCCTGTGGGTGCTTGCAGCACAGCTTCCCCTGCAGCCCTGCTCCCAGCTGCTCCCCAGTTGGGTGTGGGGGCTCTTCATTCTCTCCCAGCAGAATGCTACAGAGGTGTCTGACTGCCCCAGCCCCAGAGGGAGCGTTGAGGACTTGTCCCATGCTTCCAGCAAACCTTCCCTCTGTTCCCATAGGTCCCGAAGGAAGAAGAAGTGGGACGTGGTGGCTCAGCGAATGTGGGCTGGAGGCACCGAGTCTGAAATGTTCAACAAGCTGGAGAGCATCGCTCTGTCCCCCTCGCCGCAGACCCCGGTGCTGGGCTGTCACATCAGCAGGGCTTTGGAGCCTGCAGTGGCCAAAGGGGAGGTGAGGATGTGGGTGCTGAGCTCCTCACACTGCTTGTCTGAAATGGCAACCCCAGATCCAGCCCTTCTGAGGTGTGCCACCAAGGAAACCCAACATCCCTGCTTCACCAGCCCCCTCCCTCGGAACAGGAATACTCCTTGGATGCTCTCCTAGCACTTCTCTGTGTTTCCTTCCCCAGTTTCTAACCAGCAGAGTGAACTGGGTGGTGCAGAGCTCGGCTGTTGACTACCTGCACCTCATGCTGGTCTCCATGAAGTGGCTCTTTGAGGAGTACGACATCAACGGGCGCTTCTGCATCAGCATCCACGACGAGGTGCGCTACCTGGTGCAGGAGCAGGACCGCTACCGGGCAGCACTGGCCCTGCAGATCACCAACCTGCTCACACGGTGAGATGTGTGCCCCTGGGGATAGGCATCTCCTTGGGAGACAGCATGACATCGAGGGGATGGCTTTGCTTGCAGGTTTTCTCTGCTCGGGGGAGGCTTGGCAGCTCTGGAGTGCAGCTCTGGATGCAGCTCCTTTATTTGTGGCTCTGGTGGCTGTGCATGGAGCTAGCTTTGGCTTCCAGGGATAATCTGTTGGCAAGAGGGGCACGTTGCCAGCTCTGTCCTCGCAGTGGAGGGGCTGTGAGTGCATCTCTTCCTGTGTACATGGACGTCACGTGGCAGCAGCCTTGGTTTAAGCAAACTGTTGGGAGTCTGAGGCTGGCTGCCCCTCTTCTCTCCCTGCTTTTGGGGCCAGCAGCGAGGAGCACAGCTCTGCTGCCCCTTTAGCAGCAGTCCTGCTGCCTTCCTGGCCCGTGCCTGCTGGGTTAAGCTCAGCCAGGAGCCCTCCTGCCCTCACAGCCCCAGGACTCCTTTTGCTCTGGCTCCAACTCAGGCAGCTTTGTGAAATCCTCTTCCCCGTGCTTTATAGTATTTGGTTGATACAGGAGTTGGCCAAAGCAGAGCTATTTTCTCGCGGGCTGAGGTAAGGATACAGCAAACAGCCTTTCTGTGCCCAGGCAGCGTGCACAGCGGGAGGAGACGCCCTGATGTTTGTGCTTTATACCAGCTATTGCAGGCACAGGGCTTCCTGCTGGGAAAATCCAACATCTGCTCTGCGTGGGAGGATTAGCCAGAAGTGAAGGGCTGGGTTGGTCCTTTCTTCCTAGGAGGCTGAACGTACTGTTACTCCGTTCCTCCCACATCCACTTTGGCAATCCCTGACCCTCCTGCTACCCAGTACTTATAAAGCACTTTGTCTTCCAGCCGCTGATTGACGTGGGTGCAAAGTAATCTGCAGCGGCGGCTGCCCGGTGTTTTGTGAAGCTGCTTTTGTTGTAGAGCAACCTGCGGCCGATCAAAGGCTCTGAGTGCAGGGCAGGGAGGACGGGCTGAGCGTGACAGAAGTTAGTGGCTGTGCTCTAACTTTTAAGCAGTAGCTGCTTTCTTCCTTTCAGGAGAGTTTTCAGTCCGAGGTGCTCCCTCTGGTTTTCTTCCAAGCGTGGTGCTGCCTTTGGGGTTCTGCTCCCTGGGTTTAGTTTGTGTGCCCTGCAGGCCGGAGCTGAGCATGATGTGTAGCACTGCCCTGTTTGGTCTCTTTGTGCTCCCAGGTGCATGTTTGCCTACAAGCTGGGCCTCCAGGACCTGCCGCAGTCCGTGGCTTTCTTCAGCGCTGTGGACATCGACCAGTGCTTGAGGAAGGAGGTGACCATGAACTGTGTGACTCCATCCAACCCAACTGGCATGGAGAAGAAGTACGGCATTCCTCGAGGTGAGCACCTCCCAGGCTGCCCAGTATTTCTGCACATTTCAGCCTTAGCAGCATTGTGTCCTCCCCCTCCCTTACCTGCCCCCATCCCAAGGCTCACACTTGTTCCTATCTGCACTCAGCATAACCTTCTACCTGCTGCCAATGAGCATTTAATTGTTGGCTGGGAGCTGCTTGAAATAGCACCTTGTTAATACACAGCAATGTTTTGGCAGTTAAGAACCTCACTAAACAACATCAGACACTTGAGCCTTAGGCAGCCTTTATTAGGAGTTTCACAGGCAAAGCGTGCCTGTGGAAAGAATACCTGTTGGGTCAGGAACAAAGCACTAAACAAGTGCAGTGCATCGGGGTCAGCAAAAGCATAAGGCAGCCCATGCTCTGGCTCTCCAGAGGAAGCTGTCACCTGTCTCCTCAGGAGCTAGGCACAGCAGCAAGCTTCAAGGGAGAACAGGCCTTGTTTCCAGCTTCCTCCTGGTGCTGTTTTCTGCACTCCCAGCACTGCACAAAACAGAAGTTTGAACAGATGCAAGGCTTCTTGCCCCACCCTTGCTCCATGTTCTGTGCCAAAAGCAAACAGTGGCTGTTTACTCTCTTGCTCTGATGCTGTATGGTCTCTAAGTGTACTGCAGAACACGAGGAACTGACTGTCCCATTGTCTTCCAGGAGAAGCACTGGATATATATCAGATAATTGAAATAACCAAAGGGTCACTGGAGAAGAAGTGATGACGTGAGAGTGCAGAATGTCCAGAGAGCACAGCAGAAGCTGGCTGTCCTTCCCAAAGCACATACCAGGCAGGGACTGATCCTGGCTGTGTCGCTTCCTTCTCGTGCTAAGAGGAGGATGTTCCTGGGGAAGATTTTCATAGCAGCACATTTGAATGGCAGAGCGTGTCAGAGGGCAGCAGCCACCTTCAAAACCTGAGACAGCTGACAGAGTCACTGCTTGCACACCCATGGGGATGAAGAAAGAAGTCTTGAGTATTTGGCAAGAGAAACAGTCAATTATCTCTGTATGTGCAGTTCTCCAAGACCAAGGTGAAGCTACCTCAGCACAGGCACTGGGGGAGGAGGAGGCAGTAGCTGTAACCACGTTTTATTTTTTCCGCCTTCTTTTCTTCTGGGGTTCCTGGTTTTCATCTGCCTGCTCTGTTGTGCTGGACTGGAGAGAAATTGAGAGTTAGGAGTACCGTGTGTGAGTGTTGCTGTGTGAGAAGTCCAGTGAACACCTGGAGAAACTAAATGTACAGAAGAGGATTGAGCATTCTCTTCTGAGTCTGAAATCCAGGACTCCCCTCCCCAGAGCTTTCCCCAAGGACTCCTTTAATTCGTGCCTTGGTGGTTACACTCAGGGAAATATGGACAGAAACACCAATAAAAAGCTGGACAATCAGCGAACAAAAGCTGTGTTTTTTGTTCAGCATGGGTTGTGCTGCCTTCTCCAGCACTGTCTGCTAAAGGATGCTGGCCAGGTGATCCTCAGAGGTAATGGTGCCAGCCCTCTGCATGCTGACACAAACACCAAGGCCTTAAGAACAGTCTCAGTCCTTTAAGACCAGAGATAGAGGCAACTGGTACGTGGACACAAAGGTCACTAAAGGTGAAGGGCTGGACTGTAGGGGACTTCAGTCCTGTTCACTCACTCCTACCAGCTTAGCATTAAAGTGAGGATTAACCCAGGTGACTCCTAAAATTACATATACCTAAATAGCTGATGCACGAACCTGGAAGCAGGAGAGGAAGAAACCCACCAGTAACAGCAGGTAGATGAGTTCTCACCTGGTTGTTGTCTGGTTCGTTTTCAGCATCCTCTGTGTTCTGCTCTAGCAGCACGCTGTCTAGCATGGATGTGTTGATGCGGAAGTCCCGGGAGGTGCTCAGCTTCATGTACTGCATCAAGTTCACCTGCAGCAACCAAAGTGAAAATGGGGAGGGGGCAGGACATCATGGCATAAGAAAAAAGCTTGGAGAAGAGACCTTATTGCAGCCTTCCAGTTACTGAAGCAGAAAGTAGGTGAAAGAGGGGTGAGGCCCCTACATTCTTCTAATCTGAGCAGCAATCTGATTTTGTTTTTTCAAGGTGGAATAGCAGTAGCTCTCCCTGGTGCCGTGATAATGCTGTTCCCACTGAGTTGAGATCACAGAAAACCTCTGCTTTACATTACCTTTGATTTCTTGGAAAGATGGATAAGGAACTTCTCGTATTGTTCTATAGCAAAAATCAGGTTTGGGATTGGCTTGGTCTCCCGAAGCACCTTAGCCTGAAATGTGGAAAAGAGAGCAATAGCCAGATTTGAAGTGAGCAGCCTTGAGATTCCCTTGTACAGTCATCAACAAGTATCCCAGCTACAGCACAATGCAGCACCTGCATTTGTATCAGCAGCTTAGATTCCCCCAAAATCCAATGATGTAGCATGACACAGAGACCACCATCATTCCCTCTTTTGGAAACATATCTTCAGTAGCCTGCCAAACTCATTTGATACTGGGTTTAAGTGGCCTCCCAGAATGGTGCTGCAGTTTTACATGCCTGACAGCCCAAGAAAAGCTTGTTCTGCTCCAGCTCTGCACAGGCACTACATGTCTATGTTCTGCAGGCAATGAGCTGTCATGTCATAGCTTACTCCAAATACAAAATAATCAGGCACTACAAACAAATCAGACTTCACCTTTGTTTCATCCCTGCAAGCTTTTAGCTTGCCTTTAGTAAAGATTTTTGTTTAATTTTTCTGAAACTTTTCTCTGAAGTTCAGTCTGAAGAAATTAGATTGTTACTTAGAGGCCCAAGTGCCAATGTGTCGCTGGTGATGTCTAAGAAGCCACCAGATAAAAGAAGCCTTGAGGTATGGATGTCAAGTTCAAGTCTAGCCCATGTTCTAACAGACACTATGTCTAGCTCACCATGACTGTGGAGACTGCAGCAGTTTCACCTTCTTTCTTCTTTTTCTTCTCTTCTGCAAAGCTTAAGCTCTCACTATGGATGTTCTGAAGAAGGAAACCAAAAGATAGGGCATTATAGGGTAAATAGGGAAGAAAGACCAGCCAAATAAAGCCACAGAACTCTTTGGGTTAGCCAGCTAACAGCATTACTCTGTGACAGAAGAGTAGTGATAGATGGAACTGGGAGTGATTTTACACACACACACACACACACACACACACACACACACACACACACACACACACACACACACACACACACACACACACACACACACACACACAAAAAAAAAAAAAAAAGGAAAAGAAACAATAACTTCATGGTTTGTGCATTCACAAACATGTATGTATGCGTGAGAAGTCCCAGAAACAATAGCTCTGCATACCACTATTTTCCCCAGTACACAATGTCTGGTTTACAGTTCCTTTGGTCTTCATTTAAGCACTCGGTTCCTGTCTACACAGTTCAGTCCTGTCTCAAGTTGCTGTCCTTGGCACCCACATGACTTTGTAGTGTGATGGCTGCAGTGCCCTTGACCTTCATCTGCTGCTGTGATTAACAGCAGCATGAACTTCATCCAAAAAACCCACATGAACAGAAGGGGGATCTCCAAACGTTCTTCTTCCCCTGCTCTAACAGAATTCAACATGCTCAGTCCCAACGGTACTGAAATGTCTTAAGCTACAGTCATGTCAAGAAGATTAGTAATCTTAAAAGGTGCCTATGCACTGCATCTGATTCACTACTCAGCATCAGACAGACTCAGTGTGATTTTGTTAGCTTATGTCTTACCTGTACGTAAGTAATGAATGAGTAACACTGTGGGGTCAAATGGGAACCTGAGAGCTTCACCTGCAAAGAAGCAGAGAGGCTGGGATTACTCCCAGCTCAAGGCAAGGAGCCGTGTCCTGCAGTGATTTGCTCACTCACCAGCTTCTCTAGCCTCCCTGGAACTGCATTTGAGGTGCTGCGGCAAGCTTGGATGTACTGCAAAGAAAACAGGAGTGAGTCTCTTCTAGATGCACTGTTCCCATCCTGTAACCCATGTTTCCAGGCAAAGGCTCAAAGCAGCTCACCCAGTTACCACTGGCCAATTAAGAAAGGAGTGCTGACAAAGCACGAGGAGATCCCCGAGTTCAGAGGGACTAGATCCTGTGTCCCGATCTCCCGTCCCCAACCCCGGGTCCAATGCTTCAAGCCTGGGGTGGGAATGAGTGGAAAGGGCAGGATTGCTGAGAGCCACAAGAACACTGCTGGCACTGCTCACTGTTGCACACTGGAGAGTCTGAAAGAGGCACTGGAACCACTCAAAGCCAAGCTCAGCCAAAGTCAGCTTGAGAAAAGCTTTTCTTTATCTCCCCCAGAATAGCTATCACTACTGTAGAAAGGTCACGAAAATGAGCACATGAAAGGCAACAGAGAAAAAGACTCATCTTATACAAGAGATCAGCAGCCCAGTCCTGAGTGTAGCTGCTGCCAGGGGTCACTGTGAGCTTGCTGTAGCAGACATGGAAAGATTTTAGATCCCAGCCATCCCCCTGCCAGCAGAGCTTCACTCACATGCTTGATGAGGGAGGTGAGGATTGCGTATGTCTTGCTGAGGCTTCTCAGCAGAGAGTCCACACAGCTCCCTGCAGGAAGTGCTGTCTGCACCAGCTCATGAAAAACTGTCAGCAGAGTTCCCAGCTGCAGAATTACACCTTTCTCCAGAGCCTGGGTTTGGTTTGATGCCTGAGTAGAGTCTTCTAGAAGAAAGAGATGAATACCACATGAATGTATGTCTAATGAGCTCAGTTACGCAGGTGGGAGACAAAAAAGACCATCTTTTGTCAGGTGCACACAGCACCAGTGTGGCACAGGGAAAATAGTCACTGGAGGAGTTCTGTGACAACTCACTAACCTTACACTGCTGACATGGAACCAGTTAAAGGGAGAGCTTAACTGACCCTCAAATGACACCACCTCAAAATCCCCAAATATCTTTTTGCTCTTCATCTTCGCTTGTCTTTGACAAAGGTGTGACAGCAAGAATGGGCCTCTTCTATTACCTGGTGCATCAGATCCCAGAACGGTGAGCCTCTTGATAAGCCAGTCCACCTCTTCAAGGACCTTATCTGCCTGGCCCAGAACCAGCAGCTAAAAACAGAAACAGCAGTAACAAAACAAGTTATTGGAGGAGTATGGCATAACTGGAATCTACAAGCCACTTGAACAAGAGTAGCTGGTTGTTTCATACACGGTTTTGACTCACACAGACAGTAGGGGCTGCAGTCTTCAGGTTCACTATGGCAAAATGAGACCGACTCTCTATTTCTACATCCTGTTGGAGGGGGAGAAAAATTCTGGTGAGCAAAACTTCAGCTGCTGTCACACGTTTTGCTCCAGAGATGAAATCAATTCTGCTGTGACAGCACTAAGTGATGTGAGTTAAGCTGCTGTGGACTCTGTATCATACCTGATCTATGTCTCCCAGGCAAGCATGGATGTCTTGTGCAAGTTCACGCAGCAGACTGACAGGACTCTTGTACAGAACATGAAGACTAAACAGCAAAGTCAGCAAACCCTTACAGCAAGAGAGATCCTCTGTGGGGAAGAGAAAACAAAACTGCATGTTACTAGATGCAGAATTCCCTTAGCTATTCAGGAACATCAGACACCCAGTGAGGGAAAGCCCCAGATTCAGTATGGATTTAACAGCCTACACTCCCAGAAATGATACATGGTAGATGAAAATTCTAATCAAAATCCTTTAGTTACAATAATGGGCATTGCATATAATATTACAAGGGGGAATACAACATACTAGAGTCCCAGCTCATAGCAAAATGGGGACCAGAAGCACTGAGTAACAACAGTGTGAGTATAGTACATCAAGAGTAATGTTTTTTGCAGAGTATAAATGCAAAATTGAGCAAGAGCTCTCCTAAATAACAAGAATAAAAAGCCAAGTAAGTGGCCTCTCTTTTGTTAATATTTATAGAGGTGGAGTTTCTTTCCTAATAGCCATGCTAATAACCACAAAGTCATGGCAATCCATCAGTGAGTGGGACCTGAATGTATCTGCAACAAAGAGGTGAAAATAGGACAGACACAACAGCAGAACATTCAAGAGTCTAATATCAGTTGTGATGTAACACATCTGAACACACCCCTCGAAGCTTACATACCTAAAGCATTTTCTTTGCAAATTTTGACTGTCCAAGTCAGGAATTGAAGAAACTGCATAAGGGGAGAAAAGATTTGAAGCACAGAATTAACCAAAAAGAAACAAACAAACCCAAATCATTCAAGATGGTGAATCACACAGCAAAGAGAGACCAGCAGAGTCCCCTTCTGGCAGAAGGGCATTCAGCCATACTCTGTTATGTTCTGCAAAGGACACTTAACCTACAAACAAGTGAAAAGCTGAGATCCAGTACACAGCAATGCTATATGTTCCCTTGGACGGAATAACAGCTCCATTTAATCTAAGTTAAGTGATGACACCAGACTTCTGGCACGCTTAGAGTGCTGTCTCTAGTCTGTAAAACTGGGGGACCTTTAGTCTTTACTTTAGCAAATGCCTCCTGCATGGAATGAGCCAGGCACTCAGCCAGTCCTTTCTGAAGAGCTGTATTTGGACTGGTCACAAATCTGCTGGCCTGTTTTGGCTTTATTCCCATGTGGAAACAACACCACATCCAGGCACTATTAGGAGTCCCTGTGCAGGAGAACAAGTGGTTCAGACTCCAGATGCCCAAAGGTAACATCAGAACATGCAGGAGGGAGGGTGGGAAGGCAACTTGTTCTTCACTGTTCTTGCAGTCATTTGACAAGATAACGCTTGACAACTTATCAAAACTGTAATTTTAATATGGTCTAGTCTGCAAGAGAAGGCAGAAAACACACACACATCAAAGCTCTCAGATATCAATCCCATCTGGGAATGTTCTTCCCACACACATCCCCACCACACTGAGAAGGCTGTGAATTACCTGCTGAGAGCCTGGGTCCAGGAGTTTGGACAAAGTGGAGAGAACTGTGATGAGTAACTGTGTTTCCTTGGAGTTGAAGTCATCTTCAGTGCTACTGAGCTGGTTCACCAGAGATCTCTGATCATGGAAAGGAAGGACAGAGTCCGTAAGTGTGCATGCTTCTTGCAGGGCCATTTTAAGAAGCAAATAACCAGAAGCTTCAGCAAATAAAGGAACTGGCAACATTCAAGAATGACAGAATATAGAAAAAGAGGACTCTTCTAAAGAGCACGTGCTCTTTTTTGTTGAGTGCTTACACAGAGGTCCACATTCAATTCAGTCAAGTATGTTTTATGCAACATTATGGGACCCTACAACTCTGACTACATGTACACTTCAGTCCTGCTCTGCACACTGCCCCAAATAAGAAACTTTTCTGAACAGCCAGTGAGTCAGAGCATCAGAGCTGCTACTGCACACTTGATTCTGTGGTCAAGAAATAGAGAACTAACAGCATTTGCTGCCAGAATTACCAGTGCTTTGGAACATTTGCAGCACACAGTGGTACTTACCTGAAACTGTCGGATCTGGAAGGCAGCTTTCTCTGTGACATTAATATCCGCTTCTTCTGCGTCACCATCAGTGATATCTGGCAGAGACAGAGAGGTGCAGAAAAGAGCTAAATGCCAAGAGCAGAACACAGGATTTATTTCCAAAACCGGGAAGAACTGCAACTGCTCACAGCCAGGGAAAGAATACAGGCTGCAAAACCTTAGTGAGCACAAAAACACACTAGAGGCAAATCTGGAATAGAAGAGGGCTATAGTTGGGCTATATTTGATTCCAGCTATCCTCTGCTGACAGACTAAGAAGACAAGGACTGGAACCCTCTAGGTATTTATGGATAAAGAACACACATGGGCTAGAACACAAAGGGTAGAAACCAGAGGCAGAATTGTGCCACATGCCTACCCAGGGCCTGTAGAAACTGGGAGATCCTAGCAGCATACAGCTGCTGCATCGTGTTGAAGATCCGCAGCAAACCTTCCAAGCACAGCAGGGAAATGCTTTTGCCCTTCTTCTTCCCTGACTCTTCAACAGCAGTGGGAATTGAAGTGTATCTCCAAAGCAGAACCCTGCGGGATGGGAGGAGTCAAAATCATGAGGCCCACTAAAGCTAAATGCACACTACAAGAGCTAGAATAGGAGTAATCACACACTCTACCATTAGGATCATATTTTTAATATAACTAAATGGAAGTGCTTTTTCCTGTAAGAAAGAAGAGGGGAAAAAAGATTGACTTTAAAAGAAGAACGCAGTTTGATGTGAGCAAAATATCAACTGCTTTCTACCTGCACAGCTAAATAACTTCATCCTTCCCACATGCCAAAGGGACCTTCCAACCCCATTTCAAGTCCATCTTTATGGACTCATTTCTTTCAGTTTTCTTTCTGTCTCAGAGACTGCCCAGACACTGACCACTGGCATCAAATCTGTCAACAACAAAAAGAGCTCATCTCTTGGCAGTTGAAATGTGTGAAATGTCAGGTATTTCTATGGGGGTCTACATAAATAAAATCAGAAAGGTAAAGTCAGGCAAAGCAAAGTGAAAAGCTTTGAAGAAAGTAAAACTGGTTGGCTCAAAGGAGACACTTCTGTTTGCAGGTAAACATCATTTTCCTGCTCCCCTGTTTCTTCCATGTTTTTCCCCCCCCTTCTCCTTTTTTCTCATTAATTCCCTCTGCTATGTAGGTGATCTTATTCTATTTCGATGTCCAATCATGCAAACATGTACCTTGCATGCAGCCCTAGTGACTGCAAGAAAAATAACTTCTTATTTGGGATGAGACACAAAATGGGCACTATTCATGGCAGGGGTAATTTGGCTTTTTGTGATCTCCGCCGTGAGGGATCTGAAGCAGCCATATGTGTGTGTAACACAGCACAAATCCCAGAAGACATTTAGATGCTAACATTCTCAGATTTCCAAAGAATTAGATGCCTGAATATCTCCAAACACCTTGCAAAAGGCCTTAATATTTCTTTTCCTAAAGCTTGTGTCCCTCTTATATCTGTTCTGTACTGATGTGAACTTCAACTTCATAGCACCCCAGAGGCCTCAAGAATCTATCCTGTAACCATCCTATCTCCTCTGTGACCACAGGTGATGAGCCAAAAGTCAGAAAGAGGCTGAAAATGAGGGTTGGATGGTGTTTGGTATTTCCCAGGCTGAAGTACCATTATTAGAGTTGTATCACTCACTCTGGCTCAGAAACCATGGTGCCTCCACATGATTTCTCAGGAGCAAAGTAAGACAACTATCACATCCCATTGATATAACTGTTTCAAACACTTAGAGACGACAGTCTTCTTTCAAAAACCCTATTTGAGTACCTAAGATCCCCAGAATGCATTGCTACATTTTAGGGCTGACATCTTCGTGTTCCAAGTGACTCACCGTGTGATTTTGCAGAGGTTCTGAAACATCTTCTCAGGGTTTTGTCCGTCCGGGCCGTCAGTTTGTCCTGTCTCCTCCAGCTGCTGCACCTTCTGCAGTGCCACACTGACAGCGTAGCGCAGGAACTCCGTGCTGGAGCGCAGAACTGCCAGGCTCTCCTCGTGGCTTTGGGCATTGTCCCTGAAGAATCAAGAGCACTGTCAGGGAATTGAGGACACACTGAAAAAGCACAGGGATGGCTTATCAGCGCTGCAGCTCTTCACACCACAGTTCACATCGCATGCAACACGCTACGCAGAACAACTCTCTCTGCATCTGCTGCTTGCTTTCCGTTTGCCAAGTGGAATTCAAGATCTAAATATGGATTTACATAAGAAGTCACTAGTTGAATCCAGGCTGGAAAAGATCCTTTGAGGACAGAGTTCACCAGCGCTTCCAGATACATTAACAGGCATGGTTCAAGTTGATATCTGGCTCTGATTTGTAGAAGACTGAAGCTGAAACTCTAGAATTTGTTGACAAAGAACAGCCCATGACTGGAAGAACAGAAATTCTCCAAAATGCTATGAGTCATAAACAAGGTCTGGGAAAGCTGTTTTGTCAGTACCATCAGTTTTCACAGCCTGGACTATGATGCTGCTTACACAGTACATGATGGTACCAGACACGCATTGCGTAGAAATGAAAACATCTGTATCATGTATCTGGTGCAGAAGATCAGCCAGCATGCAGACACCACAAAAGCAGCTCGTGAGCCCCTCCAGCTGTGACACTCCTCTCACCTGAACAGAGCTGTGAGCAGCGTAGACACAAAGCCCATAGAGAGGAAGCTCCGTGCAATTTTGTTGCCCAAGGTAGATTTGTTCTTTCCAGCTTTCTCCTTCAAGATTTCTGAAAGTTTGTTGTAACACGTAAACAGGCCTAGGACATCTTCGAATTTGTTCTTACTGCAGTAAAGTAGTAGAAGGTATTAGTAGAGTAACTCCAGTCTTAGAGCTCCTAATTTGAAGTTGCAGTTGCTGAACTACACACGGACACTGTTTTAGATGATAAAACCATGATGTGGTGCCTCCCTTCCTCCCCCATCCATTCCTCCTTGAGCTGTCTTTCTACAAAATGTTATATGACACCTCCCACAACACGTGGCATTCAAAAGAAAGATGCCCCAAAGGGCCTGTTAATGTCTGTGTCACAAGGCATACACATTCAGACAGCATCACTCTGTGTTGGACTGTTACCCTGAACCTCCAAGGAATCTGTGTCCTGCACCTGAAGAGCAAGGCACAGCACAGCACGGAAGCACTGCTAGAGAGCGAGATCTGATGTTTTACCTGAAATTCCCTATGTTGAAATTGTACTCAATCAAGACCTCGCAAATTCCCATCACCTGGATAGCATAGATGTTATTCTTTACACCAACACCAGAAGATGGAGAAAAATCTGCTGATTTATCCTAAAAAGTTGAAAAAAACAAGTGAAAAAAATCTTTTCAAAACCTGGCGAGAACTCAGCATCTTCTTCCACTGAGTCAAACTGAAAATCTGATTTACCAGTTCAAAGTCTTCCAGCTCACTCTTGATCATCCGTCGTGTGACAGATTCTAGCATCTCTTCAAAGTTTTGCTCAAATCCCACATCCTCCTCCTCCTCATCTTCAGCTCCTTTGCACAGGTGCACAGTGCTCTTATACCATGCTAGACAGTGCTGGATGCAGCAGAGCAGATGGGCCTGGAGGAAGCAGCCACACAGTCACATTCAGCCTTCTAGACAGAGGTCACAGGCAGATGAGGTCGGGCTGTTCAACGTCATGGGACAGACTGCCACAGTGATGTAAAGAGCTGTGGATGCCTTCAAAGGTTCACATCAGTTTTAAGAACGTGCTTAATTCCCAAAAGGAGCTTTCTGTAATCCTACACAGTTACCCGTTTCTAGCTTCACACACTGCTGTCTGCAGCAGCTTGCCTATACAGGATGCACAGGGTTATCTCCCACTGCTCCTGCAACCCAGCTACTCTAACTGTTGAAGGAGACAGAAAGGGCATTTCCAAAAGGGCCTCACTCCAGATGAAGCGTGTGCTCCCTTCTCTGGATGTGCTACTGCAGCACAGCACGGAAGCTTCCTTAGGGAAAAATAAAGGAGTGAATTTGATTTTATTTCCTTGGAAATACTCTGAATTGAGATCTCATCTGCAACATTATAAAAAGAGCAAGATCAAGGTCAGGCTCTTCTCTCCACCTCATACACTGCACAATTATTTCATGTGGAATTTTGTTCAAAGAAGAAAAGTAACAAGGCGAGCTCAACAGAGGATAACAAAACTACAGAATCAGTGCATTCTTCACTCAGGTACCCCAAACCACTTTGATAGCAGAGCTCTAAGATATAGCCTCAGACAGGAGTAACATGCCCAGCTGTACGCCATAAAAAGAATTGCCCCAGGCTAGAAGAGGTTGAAGAAGCACAAGGTATTCAGCTCACGTAGCAGCACAACCAAATTCCTATGGAACAGGAGACTTTGCAGTGGTGGCCACCCAACATAGCTCTTACCAGTGGTTCTTGCAAAAAGATTTGATCTCCTTGAGCCATTATACATCCCTCAAGTTTCAGTGGAGGCAGAAGATCTGGCTGGGGCAAGTAGTATTGCTTCACCTGACACAGGAAACAGGGAATAAAAATAACCAGTTCCTTAGTAACCGAGCCTCTTGAGTTGTTTGAGTACAGAAAATGATCATCTTTGTACTCATTTCTACAAAGGGAAAACTGGCACTGTGATAACGAGACCATGCAAGTAACTCAGTCACATCATCTGCTCTATTAGTGATTAGAATTCTTTCTTCAGCTGCTCATGTGCTTCTCAGCCACAAGGCCAGGTCACTGCCCTGAAATAAATCTGATTACTGTTTCAACATGCAGCATCACTTGTTTCACCTGCAGTGTTATCCACCCTTTCTACAGTGAAGAAAACTCACTGTTCCCATTGCCCAGTCCCCATACTGAATGCCTGGTCCTGGTATGACACACAGCTTCCTGGCCTAAGGATGCAGGCAGGTATGGAGGTGACACTTGGCACTAAAACAAATCTGTGAAAGATCATGCTGGCCATCTAGCACAGCAAGCAAAGGAGATATGCTCCAAGTACTGATGTAGGATTAGAATCAAATGGGAAGTTTTATATAATGATGCTATAATATGTTTGCACCAAATTCCCATTAATTGCCCTCTCCTACCCCAAAACTGCCTTGGCTCTGTTATCGTTCCCTTATCAGACCCCACACTGACACGGGAAAGTTGGAATTAGTCAGCATGAACTCCAGATGATTAAAAGTGAAGAAAATTACTTGTTGCAAAGAAAGCACAGCCCATCCAATGGATTGAGGAAATGTGACTGTCTTGTTGCCATGAGCAACGCTGCTGAGGGATGAGTTAATCCTCCTAGATCCTAGAAGGACTTGGGTACTCTCCCTATGGGAAGACAGCAGTAATAATTACACAACCTAGGGGATGTATTGTAAGCTAACTGTTGTGGACTGCTAAGGAACAAGGAACACATAAAGCACTTCTCTGGGCAGTGGTTCTGAGATGCTGCGAGAAACGTCAAGGACTGGAGAAGGTCCCAAGAGATGTTTTCTCTTCCATCTTGTGTCCTGAGACAGAATATGAACCAGTTTCTAGACACTCACCTAGTCTGTGCTCCCAATATAGCAGGGATTCAAACACCTCCCTGTACAAGTGCCATAGCATTTACTCATCTTTCAAGTGTGTAGGAGAACTATTTTCCTAATACCTAACCTAAATGGTTCGCTATGCTGATCTCTGTGGGGAATGCTTAGCACTTCTGCAGCCATGTTATGGGGTTGTGACTTACCTGGGACAAAAGTGTTTCCATTATAGAGCTGGTCAGCTGGGAGTTCCTGCGTAGGACATCATAAAAACCCTGAAGACAGGAAGGAAGGACAACTTGGCTTACATGAGAAAGAAAACGAACCATATGCATAACAAGTTTGCGTCACAGGACAGTAACAACCCTTTGGCACTGCAAGTAGCTATGAGCAAGAAACAATGTGCTCAGTGTAAAACCCCATACCTGGCAAAGCAAAAGCGTAACAGAAAGAAGGGATGAATCAGAATGAGCATGAATTTCTTTGCAGGGGCTCTCTCACAAGCTGTATCTCCCTAGCAGCAGTGGCATTGAGCCCAGAGTGACTTTCACTGCTATTTAACACCAGCACTAGATCCAACTTCAAACTGTGAAATCCTGCTTCAAAGGCCAAACAAGTCAGCAGGGAAACTGCAGGAAGCAAAAATCCTTCCAAATGAAAAATCTCAGTGGATGGATAAGGCAAGCACAAGTCCTGTGTCATACCCCAAACTTGCAGCTCACCAAAGGTCAGTCCAACCAAGTCAAGAAGGAAACAAATTTTTTCTGGTCTAAACAGTGTTCCTATTCTCAGGCTAGTATCCCACTGTTAGCTCTGGAGCTAATACAGGTACCCACAAATCACTCTTTCTATTACACCCTTCATCACAAGAATCTAAGAGACATTATTAGAAAGCTGTGAAAGGAGGGGAAAAAGGACAGACAAACTTTGAGGAAGTTTCCACAGACTCTCCAGTCAGGACTTTATTTGGAGTCTATTCACATTCAGCAGCACTGTTTCTATCTAGCACCTGTTACAACACTGCTCCCCACTGAGCAACCAACATGTTTCCCATTTCCTAGGCCACACCACAGGAAGAGAGTAATTGACTCTTAAGCAATGTATGAGACAAGGAAAATCTGTTAATGTGTCTTAGGGCCTATCATGGTCCAAAACAAAACGAAGCAGAAGGACTGCAAGAATCATTACAGTTCCCAGGATAAGCATGTGTCCCACAAAGAACATAACTGAGACAATGCATGGCTTCCCACAAAAACATGATCATTATCTACCTGGGGCTACAGGAGAACCAGACTACAAAAGAGCTGCTAGCTGTTTAAAAGGAGGCTGAAGAAACCATGTTTACCTCATATAACATGAGTCGGACGTCAGCTTGCTGGCTCAGACATCGCCTCAGGCTGCCCAGGATTTCAAGGCAGAAGGCCTCATTAGCTGCAGAATTATAGCAGGCATGAACATCTGCCTGGACCTGAGAGGGAATATTAGTCACGTTATACTGCTTGCAGTTCTCAGTATCACAGAACAGAAGCAAGGTGATAAGGGGCCTGACCTCTAAACAATCACTGAAACGGTCCTTAGCGTGCTGCCAGGCTCTGTATAACCATCACAGAGCAGTGTGAATGCTCCACAGAACACTGGTGCTATAAGATATAATGACCATCTTCTCTTTGCATACTGCATTTCAAAAAGTTCTGCTTCCAGGACTAACCCTTGCCCAAGAAATACCTTCACCACTCTGAGTTGTTTCAAGCTATGTATTAGAAAGGAGACTGCCTCACACGTCTGCACTGGAGGCTGCAGAACAGCACTTACCTGAGTGGCACCAATAGCCTGGCTGCACTGGGAAGAAGACAAGCTGCCCAGGATCTTAAAATTTCTTAACAGAAGTAAAAAGCCAGCAACTGCAGCTTTACGAGCATCGAGCTGCCTGTGAGTCAGAGGGAGAGAAGAGAAGCATAAGGAAAAAAGGAAGCAAGAAGTTCAAAAGGAAATACAAGAACAACTCAATGATGAAAAAGTGTTCACAAAAACAGTGTGATTGGGCCCAGTGGCACTCCCCAAGAGAGCAACACAGCCCCAGGCAGTTATGAGTTTGGTAGTTTGCTGGGAACTCCTTTGCTCCACAATCACAACATTCAATTTCTTTTTCTCCCCTCACAGTGCTTAAATTGAAGGAGAGCCCCAGATCAAGACTCAAGCATTAAACATCCCTTGAAACCTTAAACGGGAGCAACTCGCAGAGCTCTTCCCAGAGCTGCAAGGTTCCTCACAGAAAGCTGGTGTTTTGCTTTGCTCACTGAAATCCCAGATCTTTCCCAAAGACCAAGTCCCATGCCTTAAATAGCAGTGCTCAATTATGAATTCTGTTTTCATAATCAGACAGCCACAAAACTCACTCTGTGATCACAGCGTTACGAAGGCAGCAGGATGTATTGCTCAAAGCATTACCAAGACAACAAGGCTGTTTCTGTACCGTTTTGTAAGAGATCAGAATGTTGAGATGCCACCTTCCCTCTGAGTCAGTGGCTCTGTCTAAACTCTCTGTGGCATCCAGAGGCACTCAGTTGTGTAGAGTATCAGAAATGGTTTTAATTCTGCATTCTTATTTGAAGCTCCCAACTGCTTTCTGAATTTCCAAACACCACTTGTCTGGGGGTTGGGATTTGTGTCTCAGTGGGAACAGCCGTGACTGTATTACAGTCCTGGGCTGAAGGGATAGGTGGCACTATCAAGTTATGGGAAGAACACAGTAAGGAGACACTTAGCCAAAGCACACAACAAGTATCTCTGCTCAAAAAAAAAAAATGCAAATGAGTTGCAGAAATATCTTCAAAGGATCCCCTCTGCAGCTTACCTGGAAAATATAGCTTTCTGGAGAACAAGTATCAGGGAGTCCCTCACTGACATGCTGACTTTGAGCAGGGGCTGGAAAGAAACACATACTTTGGAGAGAAAAACACTAGGGTATGCCAAGCCCTTGGGGCCTATGAGCTCATCTTCCTCAGGTCCATCTGGCCCTTCATTTTTAATACTGTCATCAGTACAGCAGGGAAACCAAAATATTTTAAAATAATATAAAATTAAACCCGGAGAGATGTAGCAGCAGGATACCTTGGCAGGCTAGTGAGGACAAAGGGCAAGGGTTTGGGAAAGAACTGCCATCCCCGGAGCAGAACAAGCAGGTAGAAGTTGAACTCCAGGGCAATACCTCAGTCCAGGCAAAGAGAAATACTGACATGGAGCATAGACAGAGAAAAATCAAGACTGACAGCTAAAGCTGTTCAGCTGAACACCATATACTTAGTTTTCTACAGTGTCGCATCTGGGCATCTTCCAGATGAAAGGTCAGCACAGAGCAGTCCGGCACCGTTCCAGATCGCACCATATGTTTTCCTTTTTGGCTAGAGGGCATATGCATACCCAAGCTTGAAGAACAGTTCTATGCCACGCTGAACAACATATAGCAGAGTATTAAGGCTTATTTTACAAGAAGGATTATTAGATCATGCATATAATTGTGGCCTAAAGCTATCACTGGAACTAAACTAACAAGGATATTTATGAAGAAACGCAAAGCCTTACCTGTACTGCCCGGAGGAGCCCTTGCACTGTGTCGATGGGCAGAAAGGACAAATTGTCAAAGGTCTCTGTGACTCTGGAGGATGAGTTCTGAAGCACAAGAGGAGCAGACACAACAATATTGGACAGCAAGTCTGAAAAAAAAAAAAGAAATAAAAGGAGCGGCTGCTGTCAGGCGGCTAAAAAGGTCTTTAGTAGGGAAGAGAGCAAAATATTTCTGTAGGGCTATAACAGGATGAGCATCAACAAGCTGAGTACTACTGCAGGCATGGAACTCAACATACTCACAACCCAGCTACAGGGCCTCACCCCACCAGAGGGCACTGAGGTATAAGAGAAGAGGATTCAGCAAAGGCATCCCTGCAGCCCCAGGGACTCCCAAGCACCCACCCAAGGATGACAGGGGAGGTAAGGCTAGGAACTGACGGATACCAATGTTCTGTGCGTCACTTGTTCCATGGCAACTGCCTGGAAACGTATTTTTCATCTGTGACAAATGCAAGGTGATGTGAGGCAGCTGACACCTCAATAAAAAGAAGGAACAACTGATTTTGTTGGCTTCAAGCCACTTCTGCAGGAGCTGAGGTTCTGAGAAGTTACATTCAGAAGTGTCAACACAGCTGTACACATTTCTCTCTGTACTTTTACCTATGAAGTGGCTGACAGGAGAAGCTGCTTTTGTGAGGACTCTGTTCAGGACTTGCTCAAGAATATCACTTCTGATGGGCTCATGGACCTGAAATGAGAAAGAACAATAAAGCCAAAATCCACATAACTTTAAAATATTCCTCTATATCAGAGCACAGGTCCTGTCCAGTACAAAGCAAATCCAAATCCAAATTTACCCCTTCAGTGAAGATTCTGGTTTCAATCCCACCTCTACATTTTCTTTGTACCTCTGAATTTCCCTACTTTCTATGCAGTTTCTCCCATATAATGGAGATTACACAAGTACCATAGCAGATGGAACAGATTAGGATTGTGTCATTATGAAGATGACCTCTTCCCGCTGGACAAAGGCAGAAGAGAGACTAAATCTAGTCCTGGTCGTAAAGCACTTGTGTAGATACTGCTGGCAAGGTTTTGACACCATTTACAAAGAGAAAATAAGAATAGTCTTGCCCAGCAAAAAGCTCTCCAAACCATACACTACCTTAAATGTTTCCAGCAGGATACTCGCTCCCAGTTTGCAAGCCTGCTGTGCTGGCATTTTTGAAAGGCCCAAACTGGTCTCAGCAGCTTTTCCTCCAAAGGACTTTTTTGGTTCATATGATTCCATGAGGCTGAAGCCAAGGTCTACCAGTCCCTGAGTAACATGGTCCCAGCCAAACGCACTAAGGAAAACATGAAACAGACCAGGAAAGAAACAACTTAGTCACAGGAAACGTTTAGATTAGACCAGATTATTGCAAAATCTATCACAGTGATTCTAGATCTGAAACAGCACTGAGAGATGCTTGTTCGCATCAGGGAAGATGCCATCCCTCTCAAACTCATGGTTGACTTTAAGCTGAGAGGCAGGTGCTCAGCCCTTGTCTTTTGCATTCCTGGCTCTCCAACCATCAGACTTCTGTTCCAGTTCAGGCATTTGCTTCTTATGGGGTTTGCGCTCAGATCTCACCCAAAAGTGATGCTGAGCTGCAGTCTGAAGGTACAGACTCTACAGATCCTGGGTCATCAAGTCAGAACAGGAATACCTTACATCAAACTACAGGACAACCAGTGACAGATCACAGAGCTCTTCCACAGGATGTTTAAAGGACTAACCGCACGGGGAAAGCAAACAGTGAGTGAACCCATCACTCATGCCTTGATCAGAACACAAACTACAGCTAGCAGCATGACTCATACCTTCATCTCCTTCCCTACTAAAAAACAGACAATTCTGATCAGTTCAGTCATCTGTAACATCACATGCTAAGATGGGGTGGAGGAGCAGACTTATCTATCTATTCTTTTGTTTAAATTCATCAGTATAAAACTGTGATGGAAACTTTGGATTTTGACACGGTTCACTTCTGGCAGCAGGTCAGCAATGCTTTTGTGATCCCAGAGAACTCTAGTAAGGCTGAAACACTCCCCCTTCCAAAGTCCACTGAGCACTCTGCAGCACGTGGCAACAGCCCACCTATTTTTCACCACCTCCAGAATTACGGCTGTTACATCGTGTTGTTGAGGACACAAATCCTGCAGAAACTTGGAGGCCTGTAGGAACTGCAGGTCCTTGCAGCTTCTTGTGATTGATGTTTTCAAGAAATCAAATATCTGGAACATAAAATCACAGGGCGAGAGGAAATGATCTTTGAAATGGGATCTGTAAAGCCTTGGGTATGTTCCAGTAAGAGAACTAATCTGCCAAAAGCCTCAGCTCACTTCTTTCACAGGACAAATACACCAACCTTATTAAGTGCCTCAAGGAGGGGAACTTGCTGCCAGATGCACTATGGGTAGCTACCACAGGGCCAAAACGTTAGAAAAAGAAGACATTGCTTCTCTTCCCACACTGCAGCACTAGCCCACAGGAAACACAAGTCTGGAAAATTCTGATATTGCCCCGGGGTCTTCTGTAGTGTTCAGTAAGCCAGAGTGTACCTCTAATCCAACTGCCACCCCATGAGCATCCTGAAGCCACTTTTACCCTGATTCTGATATGACTATGACCTAAGTCTTTTCTTTTACAAGGAAGCACAGCACTTAACCCCACTGAAGTTCCCAGCGTATTTAACTCATACATACCTGCTCTTGCAGTCTGTGTTTTACAGCAACCGAAAGCAAAAGGGCCACACTGAATGGACACAGGGCTCTACCAGGGTCCTTCTGTTGCTCAGTCTAGAAAACAGTGAG
The DNA here is from genome assembly GCA_013399175.1 of Odontophorus gujanensis. Lineage (NCBI taxonomy): Eukaryota > Metazoa > Chordata > Aves > Galliformes > Odontophoridae > Odontophorus > Odontophorus gujanensis. The sequence continues at coordinate 68,688 of VXAB01000978.1, read as the reverse complement.
CAACTCAAGTGCAAGACTACACAAGCTGAAGAAAACTATCAGGCTCATATCACACTGCCATTGTGGTACAGAAAGGAACATATTTCTTTACACTTAACACTCCATATCATCATAAAATGATCCTAAAACAATTCAATCCCTTCTAAAGACAACCAGTGCTGATTGTCAAAGCCCTGCATCAACATCTTCAAAAACAGCACCTGGTCCATCTTTGCTGTACCTTTAGATGTTTGATTAGTTCCTCGCCAATGTCCTGATCCAGGCTGATAGCAGAAACAATATGGAGAATAACAGTACCTTCCACGTGGCGGAGCTGGTCTAGGGGCACCGTGGCTACCTCGAGGTCTGCTGATCTGTGAGGTTTAGCAGAAAAAAAAGACAATCAAAACACAAACAAAAAGAACCTGAAAAAAAACCACCTAGCCACCCAATGCCATAAATTATTTCTTAGGTGTCAAGAAGTACGTACTTGTATATGATCTGACAGTTCACATTCAAGGAATACTGAGCAGGACAAAGGTGACTGCAAATACCCAAGTAGTAAAGAAAGGGAATAGCAGAGAAAGAACTTACTGTGGAAGCCTCTGCTCTTCCTTCTGTCTCTTGTCCAGCTGATTGAAAAAACTGATGATTCCTTCTAAAACAGTTTTCTTACTGCCCTGCAAAGTAGAACATTATATTAAGCAACTGCACAGTCTACAGGATCCAGAGAAGTACACTCTATTCCCACACCAATCACAAACGTCCTGGTATTCTTTATCACCCTTCATCAATTGCTGAGGTAGGGGAATGCTCTCATATTGCTCACTTCTAGGTGAAGTTCCTTGGTTTAGTCTGTCTGCTTCCTTTGGCTGCAGTTATTATTGAAGAGCTGCAGGAAATGGAACCTCTCAGGTGTTTTTGTTGGTTGGTTTTCCTTTTTTTTTTTTGGAAGTTACTGTGAAAGATCCTTTCCAATTAATAAATTAGGAAGGCTTTCAAACTCCTAGCCTTATTTCTGTCATTACATTTTAGCTAGCAGATACAAATGACGTCCTGTAACAGACAGACTATTTGTCTTGATCACATATTTCAGCAGCTACTTGGTCACAAATAAAGAAGAGCCAGAACACCGATGGAGGACAGATAAGTACCTGCAGCCTCTGCCTGCTGGATGAGCACAGGAGGTGACACATTTCTAGTACAAGTCAGACTACAACCCCGAAGAGAGTTACACTGCACAAGCCATTGTTTTACTTGAAGCAAGCAGATCACAGTGAGCAAAGCTACACTCAGAAACACCAAAGACAATCCACTCTGCTGCCTCCTGGCTCTGAGATCAACCTTTATTTCCCAAAGGTTTGCTGTTACAGTTCCCTGCAAGCAAGAACAAGATTGTATCTTCCTCTGAGTTCCTTCAGGCTAGAGGGAAGAACAACAAAACCAAAAAGATCTGATGATGCCCTGCTCCTGCTCTCCACAGAACAATTTGGGAGCAATCAGAATCCCCTCTGAAATTCATCCCATGTCTCAGCCTGTGTGTACTTTTCCTCCTGATATATGCTCAGAAGGAGACCAGCTTCCATAAGCTCTTACCTTTGCAGAAAGAAGCAGCAGTTGATAGACCAGGGGGGGAATTTCCTGCAGGTCCAATTTGGAGAACATCCTAAGGACCTTTTCCACCACAAACTGCAGCTCCTCTCCTGAGAGTGGAATATCCCTGTTGAATCAAAGATGCAGCCTAATCACTTTTGTTGTCTTCTTTTAGAATCCTGCAGCAGATTCAGTCCATAAGTAGATATGTACAGACAAGTGCTCCCAAAGTCCTCATCAGAATTACTTGCCAGAGAACCCTCGGGATACCATTCAACCATCAGTGCCTGCATCTCCTTCACATCATGCTTGTTCATTGACATACTGTTAATCTGCCAAGGCTCGCACATGGAAAATCACAATCACACTCAAAGGCAACTACAAGCAAGAAGCAAAACCCATACAACCACACACCCACACAGCCATTGGGTGCTCTGTAACTCAGACTAGCAACGTTACCTATGAGCACTGGGTGCACAGAGGAAAAATACAACAAAAGTCTCTGCACTTAAGCTGCCAGCAGACACTGAATAAGTGGCTGTGAGAAGCTGGGAAACACACTAGGCTCAGAGCAGCCTTCGGAGCATGCTTGCCCAGATGTGTTCTGTATCCACATGGATCCGATGTGGATGTTCACTGAGCAAACCATGGAGCTGTGCCTGGTATGCTCAGACTGCTCATACTTTCCCCAAACTACACGTGAAATGGGACACAGACATAACTGCAGCACAGGAAAGTATTGATGCTTGCTGAAGGGAAAACAGAATTACCGGAACATGTTGGCAAGATGTATTACACTCTGAGGATCCCACCTGGTAAAATAAACACTTGTCAGAAAACTGAGAGGAAGTAGAATTACTTTTTACCCCTTTATCCAGTTTCTCTGTCTCCCACATCAAGATTAGAAGCCATATTTCCAACCAGAATCACCACTGCCACCTTAATATCCAAATTTAGAACGGCTCCAAACTGTCCTGGTCCCCACAATAACAAACACCAAGAAAGGAATAAAAACTGGCACTTCCTGCAATCCATTCATGAGACACTATTACAAAATCTGGAAGCAGGGCATTCCCTTGCCTTTCCAGCTAGAAAGTACACTGTCATGGAGGGCATAGATTCAAAGATGATAGAACACTGAACTCCTTCTCAAAGCGTAACATGAAACAGTTTTGTCATGCTACTGAGAGGAGATGATGGGGCTGTGGACACATCTAGCAACTGCAGATTTAAGTAGCTTCATACCCGTGGGGTGTCAAAGGGAATTCAATCTGTAGAAAGCCTCGATAGAAATAGGCACTGACTGATTTTTAAACAAACTAAAGTATAGTGGAGCTGGCAGAGATGCACGTACTTGCTGGAGCAGAGGGTATTTATCAGCTGTTTCTTAAATTCTTCCCCATTCAGTTCACCTGAAAAAACGTAAGACTTTTAGGAACCCACTGCAGAGGGAGTGAAGACAGACTGGGGAGAAGGAGATGAGAAGGGTTACCTTTCCCATAAGCCAGGCTCTCCTTAGAGTTGGACAACGCAGTAAGAACAGTGGAAAACAACTCCAAGGATTTCCCATTGGACAGACTGCCTCCCTTAATAACTTCAACAAACAAGGTGGCAAGTTCAGCCAACGCATGGCCTGGCAGCTGGCGAGCCTGGGAGGAGGTGGAATAACAGGGAAGAGCCTGAGGCAGTACTCAGGAGAATTCCTCATACATGTCCATGTGCTCACCAAACACCAGAAAAGGACACTTTCTACAGTGCAACGTTCCTAAAAAAGGATTTAATCCCCAAGACTTCTATTTTAATAGTGTCCTTCATAGAAAAGAGCAGTTAATCAAGTAAATGCAATTATGATTTTGGAGTTTAGGTCTGAATATCCAAAGCTCATATTTACACACACAGCAAATTCCAAGACCAAAGCAGATCTGTGGATAAGGAATAACTCATTTTCCTCAAAGGTCTGGTGAAATGCCTCACTTTGCTTGCTAAGGGAGACCAGAAGAGACCATAGGAAAGCTGTCTCAAATAAGCTCCTACCTCCAGCATCAGCAGCCCTATGATTTCAGACACTTTGCCCACGTGCAGATCTCCTGATTCCACCAGAGGGACACAGTGCTTGTAAACCTGCAGCCTCCTGAGAACACCACTTGGTTGGGAACATGGGGAGCCTTATCATGAGAAAATAAAGAAAGGGAAAAGAGTTATACAAGCAACAACATGTCACTTCACAGGAAATTTGCAGGGTTAAACTGTCACCCAACTGCAGCTCCTCTCTTTATAGATGTGATAAAATAGATTGAAAAAGAAAAGAGTACAGGAAATGAGAATCTCTAGGATAGAACAGCTGAAACACTCAGCACTGCTATCACATTCTTTGGTTCTCTCAACCTGCTGTCCACAATCAGGAAGTGCCAACGTTTTGTGAAGAATTTGCTTGGCAACTCATTTTCAGCCAGTCAGTTCAGTTCTACCGAAAGACACCTAAAGATTCCCAGAAGAAAACCCCATACAGAATCACAGAACGGCTTGGGTTGGAAGGGACATTACAGCCCATCCAGTCCCAACACCCTGCTGTGGGCTGGGTGCCCCCACCAGCTCAGGTTGCCCACCCAACCTGGCCTTGAACACCTCCAGGGTTGGGGCACCCACAGCTCTCTGGGCAGCTGTGCCAGGGCCCTCTTAATGAAAAGAGATCTAACCTTAGCCTCCCTTCTTTCAGTTTACAACCATTCCCTCTTCCCCCTCCGCCTCCAGCCCCCACCTTTGAAGATGCCCTTGAGCAGCGCCGCCGTCTCCCTGCCCCTCAGGGCCTGCCTCGTCACCATGTCACCCAGCTGAAAGAGAAGGCCGCGCCGTGAGCTGCCCCGCCTCAGCCTGCGCCTTGAGAGTAGGACAAACCGCCTCCCACCCCCCCGCCCGACGGGGCCGGCGGAGCCCCCCCTCCCCGAGCACCTCGCCCTCCGCCATGCCCTGAAGAGCCTCCCGGAGCCGCTCGGGGCTCTCCTCGGCCGCCAGCTGCAGGATGCGCTGCGCCATAGCTCGGCCGCTGTCATCCGCCGCAGCACCGAAATTCCCGCCCGGAAGCGCTGCCCGTCGCCTTGGCAACAATCCCCGCCTCCCTACACGTCACTGCCGTTCCCGCCGAGAGAGGCGCGCCTTCTCCCTGCCTGACCCGCGTAGGGGAGTCCGCGGGTTCGAATCCCGCGTGAGGTGGCGGTGTGGGCGGGTGGCACAAAGCGCCCATTCAGGACCCGCCGCGAAGGGAAGCACGTGGGGCACGGTTCCCTGGCGCCACGCCGGGCACGAGGGGCCCCGCACGGCGTTAGGTGCGGAGTCCGACCACGGCTGGGCGCGTTGAGCCCCATGCTGATGGGAGCAAGCCCCGCGTGGATCCTGCAGAGTCCCCACAGTGTGTCCACCACCCTGAGCCATCTCCCAGCGCCTTGGCGTGAGCCTGGTGCTCCCCACCCGTCTTCAGCAGAAGTCCCGTGCCCCCTCCTGCCCCGCAGGGCAGCGTGCTGGAATCCCAATCCCTAAATCCGCATGTTACAAAACATGCCTTGTGTTAAGCCCCTTCCTCCGCTCCCCCAAATCCCCAGAGCAGTGGGAGCGTGGCCAAGGCCTGGCCTCAATGGGTCCCTGTTCTCGCTTCCCACCGCAGGGCTGGGCGAGCACCAAGTGTGGCACCGACACCACAAAATCACCCGCAACAGCCTCGTTTGGCTGCCACCCCCACGTTGTGCCCACATCCCAAGGGCTGACTGCTCTCAAGCACCGGGAGCACTGGAAGCTCCACCTGTGATCCACGTCCCCACCACCATCCCTGCACCCTCACCGGGCTCCTGGGGCCGAGGCAGGGGGTGGCACGCTGCCCACCCCTGGCCCCGCACTAATGAGCGAGTTACACAATGGGAAGCTTTTATACGGCCATTAATCGGGCCCAGCATCCCGCCCCTCCAGCCCTCCTGCTCCCTCCTTCCCTCTCCCCATCTTCTTTTGGAAGGCTTTAGTGGGGTTTCCTGCCTGGTTTACGCGGACTTAATTATAAAGCTGCGGTGAGTTGATGCCTTGTGACGGCCTAATCCCAGCCCGGTGACTCTACAAAGCTTTCACTGGGATTTCGTGCTGCTCCACTCCAGTCCCTCTGCCCGGCTCTGCTCCAGCAGCCCCCAGGCCCTCACCCTCCACAGACGGTTTGGCTTTCCCTGATCCCGGTGAGTATGGGGACAATGCACACCTCAAACATTGGCACTGGATGCTGTAACCTGGCCTTCCCCTGACCTCTAGGGATGGGTTTGATTTTGGGGGTGCTTGTTGGGGAACCCTGGGAGGTGTTGGGACACATGGTAGAGACATCTCTGACACAGGCTGGGCAGCAGGGTGGGTGCTGGGTTGGTGGTGAGGAGGGTGGCCTTCCTCCTCATTTGCCTGCACTAAGGGGAAGAGGACGAAGGCACTGCCTGAAGGTTTATTGCATCACTCTCAAGCAAAAGAAGAGCCCAAGGGCCAAGGGGAGCATTTGAGACCCCATTTGTTTATTACAACCTGGCAGTGCCAGGGCTCCCCGTGCTGGCACGAGGTCCACTGGCACCCAAAGACAGCCCAACCAGCACTGGGTAACCTGGGGTGCATCACTCCTCTCTTTGGGATCTTGTCCTGTGCTGGTCTGGATAAAGGCAGAGGTGAGCTTACGAGGCTGTGGGTCCCCAGAAACCACAGAAACCCAGGGCTGCCTCTGCCCACAGCTTCCCATCAAAAGGAAAAATGCTGAAGGCATTGAGTGATCAATACCCACTTATTGGTACTGCAAACACCCCTGGTGTTTCTCAAACACTCTCACCACCCATCAGGCTTCCAGCACATCCTCTGCAGGTTCGGAACAAAAGGGATGGGGCACCAAGGTTGCAAAGTCTTCAGATACCCACAAGTAATTCCTCCTTCTCTCTTCCAGCATCCTGCAGTTGAACAAGGCTAAAAGAAGACATGTCTGCTGTTGTGAGTACTGCCCCATTCCTATCCCACTGCACTACTCAGGCGCAGCTCTGTCCTTCCCTGGAATGACCTGCAAGGCACTGGGACTGTCCCCAGCCTTGTGGGGCAGGCGGGCAGGGAGATGGTGGGCTATAAGTGGAGGATGCCTGATGCCCCCCATCCTTTCCTCACCCCAGACGGGCACTTTCCGCATTGTCTCGGAAGAGGAGCAGGCACTGCGCACCAAACTGGAGCGCCTCACCACCAAGGACCACGGCCCTGTTTTTGGGAGGTGCCAGCAGATCCCCCCTCACACCCTGCAGAAGGTGAGGCATGGCCTCGCTGCAAGTGGGGCAGGATGGGGGGGGGGGGGGGATGTGCTCTAACAACACTGCTTTTTGGTGCCAAAATGCACCCTGGGCTGCTGGATTTGGTGGTCCTGTGGGGTGCCCAGGGTCCCCAGGGCATTGTGTTGATGCTGAGGACCCCATCTGTGCTCCCCCCCAGGCAAAAGATGAGCTGAATGAGACAGAGGAGCAGAGGGAGGTGGCAGTCAGAGCGCTGCGGGAGCTGGTGCAGGAGCGGGCCGGCAGCGAGGACGTCTGCAAGGCAGTGGCAGAGAAGGTGCAGGGGAAGGATGATTCCTTCTTCCTCCGCTTCATCCGTGCCCGCAAGTTTGACGTGCACAGGGCCTACGACCTGCTGAAAGGTGGGGGTCCTCTGGCAGCCCCTTGACTCTTCCCAGTACCTCCCTGCACCTCCAGTCCCTGGGCTCAGCTGGCAGGGACATGGAGCAAGAAGGCCATTGGCTGAGTCCCACTCTGCTGTTTGCTTCTGCCAGGAAGATAATGAGTTGCAAATTATCAGTGCTGGCTCCCAGATGAGCTGTTTTGTTCACCCACATTTTCCCAGGACGTTTCAATATTTCGTGCCCACGCAGTGCGAAGTGGGGGGAGCAGGGGTGGGGAGCTCCCCCAGCACTCTCCTGGCTCCCTGATGGGCAAGCAGCTGCCATCCTTCCCAGCTCCTGTCTCTCCCCAGGCTATGTGAACTTCCGCCAGCAGTACCCTGAACTCTTTGACGACCTGACCCCCGAGGCCGTGCGCAGCACCATCGAGGCGGGCTACCCTGGCATCCTGGCCAGCAGGGACAAGTATGGCCGGGTAGTGATGCTCTTCAATATCGAGAACTGGGACTACGAGGAGATCACCTTCGATGAGGTCAGCCCAGCCGTTGCTCCCTGAGCTTACAGAACTGTTCTGTTCCTGGGGTTGTCCTGCTGAGCAGAGCATCCCTTACAGACACACGTTTGTATGGGCACACGTAAGCTCCATCTATCCAGGTTTATGTAAAACTTTGAATTTATCCTTCCAGGGGACTACGGTCCATCTCAAAGAGTTCCCCTTCTTCCCTTCTGATGTGCAGGATGCAGGGCAGAGTTGGGGTGTGCATCTCCCATCCTAGATGACACAGAGTGAAGGGAGGCACCACACCATTAGATCAGAGTAATTTAGAAATGAAAGACCTGCAGGGCAGAGGAGGAAACTGGCACACAGCATGGAAAGGGCTGTGAGCCAAGTTTCCTCCTCTGGGCAAAGAGACCTTCAAGCATGAGATCTCAAGTTCTTCCAGCTCTGTTTTCTGCTCGGCACTGAATTTGCTGGGACTATATCAGAGCTCTGATCCAGATGTGAGACATCTTGAGAGGGTTGTTGAGCATCCTCTGCAATGCCCCCTCTGCTCTGAAGCCCTGGGGCTGGCTGGGACAACCAGCTGGAGTTGAGCAGACTCAGGCTAATGCTCCATGGGAACCTCCTGATGTCTAAGGGAGGTGAGACCTTGCAGTCGCACTAATAGCAGACCCTGCTGCCTCTCCTCTCAACCAGATCCTTCGTGCCTACTGCGTCATCTTGGAGAAACTGCTGGAAAATGAAGAGACCCAGATCAACGGGTTCTGCATCATTGAGAACTTCAAGGGCTTCACCATGCAGCAGGCATCAGGGATCAAACCCTCCGAGCTCAAGAAGATGGTGGACATGCTACAGGTGAGGTGGAGAAGGGGTTTCAGATTGCCACCATGAGAAAACATCATGGAGAGCTCGTTTTCTATGTGATCTCGTGAAATGGAAGCAATGAGCCATCTGTGAGGCTCTGCAGCTTTCCCGGTGCTCCCAGGACTTGGACAGCTGATCCTCTGTGATCCTGTTCATCAGAATAAGGAAGGGATGATGGAAAGGAGAATGGAAAGCTGGGGAAGGGGAGCGGAAGCAGTGCCAGGGTTTCTTTTGCTGCCTTCTTTTGCTGCCCTGCCTCCTCTCCTGTCTCCTTGTGGCCATCACAGTCTGTAACCAGCCATGTCTGGGTTTGGCATCCTAGGACTCCTTCCCAGCGCGGTTCAAGGCAGTCCACTTCATCCACCAGCCCTGGTACTTCACCACTACCTACAACGTGGTCAAACCGTTCCTGAAAAGCAAACTGCTTGAGAGGGTGAGCACGGGGAAGGGGCAGAGTGGCAGAGGCTGGGTAAAGCAGTGTGGCTGGGGGGAAATCTCCCAGCATTTGGAGACATGGGGACAAGCTCGGGCTGAGAGCAGCAGGTGGATGAGCTGGGCACGTCCCCTAGGAAGAGAAGCCTGCTGCTGGGCGATGAGAAAGGCAGGCAGCCCATCAGATCAGTGCTAGGGTCCCTCAGCCACTTGTCACAGCCCATCTCAGCTGAGGCTTCCTCTTGTGCCAGGTGTTTGTGCACGGTGAGGAGCTGGAGTCCTTCTACCAGGAGATCGACGCTGACATACTGCCAGCAGACTTTGGTGGCAACCTGCCCAAGTACGACGGCAAAGCAACTGCAGAGCAGCTCTTCGGGCCCCGCATCGAGGCTGAAGACACGGCACTCTAATCTGGGGGCTGCTCCCCTTCCCCTGTAAAATAAGATCAGGGGTGGTCCCCTAACTCCAACCACCTCCTTACTGTAGCAATGGATGAGTGACTGCTCCCAATGAGGTGCTCTGAGTGTGTTGCCCCGCATCTGTTCCTGTCCCTAGACCTGGCAGTGGCTGGCACGCAGGCAGCACACGCCTTGCTCTGCTCCAGCCTCAGCTTTTACTTCTGTGGGGTGATGCTGCTGGAGAGCATTGTCTCCACAGCCAGCTCTGTGTGCCTGCAACTGGTCGCTAGGGAGCACAGTGTGGGTAACACAGCCAGAGGCTGCCATGGCTGGGGCTGCCTGAAACATATATGCGGAGAAATAAAGAAGCATTTAACAGCAGAGCTCCTGTGTGCCTCAGACCTGGGTCAGTGGTTCTGATATAGTGCCACCAAATCAAGCAGTGGCACAGGCAGAGCTGAGCACCCAATTCTCGCTCTGCCCCACAGCCAGGGAGGAAGAAAAGCAGCCACTGAGGGCAGGAGATGAATGCTAACTGCAGGACAGGGGAAAACACTCAGAATGTACCCTCCTAAATCCTCTAGAAGCCTTAACAAAGCTGCCTCTCCTAACAGTGCACCTGGCAGGGAACTCAGATCTGAGTAGTTCAGGTCAGAAATGCTCCATGAAAAGTAACTAAGAAGGGCACAGGAGCTGCCTGCAGTCAACGAGGAGCAGCAGCACCACTAGCTTCAAGTCAGCAGGAGGCAGATAAGGGCATGAGGAGGAGGTGGAAGTATCTCCCTGCCAAGGAATGCAGTGTTCTGGGTTATGAACCAGAAGATTTGAGTTGGTGAAGCGAAAAGTATCTCATGCAAGAGCTGGTCAGATGCTGGACTTCTCACTTGCCCATCAGCCATGAGAGCAGCAGGGCTTGGAGAAGAGCAAGGGGCTGCTGCCTGCCTGGGACTTGGTGGTTGCCTTCCCCATCCCCGTTTCAGCACAACATGCCTTTTTCCCTCCCCCAGCTCCGCAGTTGCATGAGTGCCTTTCATTAGCAGAGCAAGGACCAGAGCCCATCCGCAGGCAGCCGAGGCGCAAGGTGCTGACAAGAGCTGCATTCATCAGGGCACTGGCTCAGACTCAAACCAAACAGGATGTCTGCTCTGAAGCTGCCGGGAGGATGGGGCCTGTCTGAGCAGGGACTGGGGTTAAATCCATTTTCTCCATGCCCAGCAGCCCTGCTCAGTCACTGAGCAGCATGGCACACACATTCACAGGAGCTCCCAGCCTGGGGCTGCAAGAGCCTGGAAAAGGGTTGAAAGGCACCTCTGGGCTCTGCCTGGCTGTGCTGGGCTCTCCACACAGCCAGCAGTCCCAGAGAAACAAGGTGTGACAACCATGCAGACAGTGCAAACACAACAGCTCACTTGGGAAGCAAAGCAATCACACCTCCCTCATAAGGAAACAACCAAAGACAATGCCATAGCAGCACTGCTCTTCACACTGCAGCCTCCTAGAGCACAGAAAGCAGAGGAAGGCTCCAGATGGAGGAAGGCAGGGGTAGTGAGGGCTGGCACACCTCCCAAGTGCTGAAACAGAGGCCCTGGGCACTACTCCCACCGACCTGCTGCACACACTTGGGCTTTCCCTGAGGACAGCGATTCCCTCCTAGAGGTAGGGAGGAGAAGAGCAACATTATCTTCTTGGCTCAATATATTCCCACATCAGACAACCCTTTCCCAGAGGAAATCCTTTAACAGAGGAAGGAATGGCTGCTTTATCTGTCCAGATTGATGGCTGAGAGGCTCCCACCGCCAAAAGCACTGCACACGGCCACTCCACGTAGCACTGGCTTCAATAAGTCCTTTATTTTTAAATAAAGAAATCCCACTGAATCAAAGATAACAAAATTACATTTTGTTTTGCAACAACCTCCATTTTACATCACACGGAAGAACAAAAATTAAAGAAAAAAACAAAGACACTTTTATATATATTTATATATAGATATAATTTTAAAGGTAAACATCAGCAGATATAGAAAAATTGCATTGCTAGTTGCAAATCATCTCCCCTGCAGCTGTCAGCTTCAGAGAATCTGACTCAGAACAGGCAGGGAGGGTACCTCGGTACACAAGCTTTTTCAGGGCAGCATTTAGAGATTGTTCCAGAGTGTAATTTTGCCAAATTGAGAACATTTTCACAATAAACCACACTGCTCACTGAGAACATCAGAAGTCACTCAGTCTGTCCCAACACGGCAGCACAAGAAGAGCACAGGCCTGTCCTTCTGAGGCCTCCACACACCCCTCCCAGTTTGGCATTTCAGAGAAGGGGCTCCTCCTGCAAGGAGGTGAAAGGATTCTCAAGAATTTCTAGCAACCTGTCCTTGGGAAGTAGGGACGAGCTGTCAGAAAACATGCTCCTTTGGAAAGCTGCTGAACTCGTGCTAAGCAGTAAGGTTGGGTTTGATCAAATGCAAGTCGTGTTGGTTCTGGTTTTCTTTTTTAAGGGCTTGCCATCAGCATCCCAGCCAAGCTGCAATGGAGATGGTAGAAGGAAATTCTGCTCCCAATCAAAGCTCTTGCATGTCTGGAGTCAGATGATGCAAGCTTGTCATTCAGACAGCAGCAGAAAGGCATTGTGTAGAGCCACCTAGTGGGACTGCTCCTTACTGGCATTAAAGTCACCTGGGTTAGGCAAGGCCACAGAGTGAGGAGAGCCATTGGCTTTATCCACAGGGTATGCAGGGCCAGAGGTTTTTGACAGTGTTATCAGAGAGACACAAAAGGTTGTTTGACACCAACAGATCCAACCCGATAGATGCTGCCCTGCATTGCAGTGTTTTTGTCCATAAAATAAGGTGTACAAAATGCAATCATTCAGGATAACCCCAGAAACCCTTTCACTACAGTATGGGAAGCTGGAAACTGCTTGGATTCATTGACAGCACACTCCCAGCAACAAAAAGGGTACTGTTACAAGGCAGTCCTTCCTTGGGTCTGTGTTGCTCTGAGCCATTCTAAGCGTGGATAAAGCTCAGGGAGCCCTCACACCACCAAGAGGAGCTGTTTGCTTTTTGCCTGGGATTAGAAACCCTGAAAGGAACACTGCTCGAGTCACTGTGGCTCTGGAACCCACCCAACCAACAGACCTGCCAGAAGGAGGAGCACACGGAGCAGGACTTGACATGACACTCTTCACAACAAATGACTTACACAGGCAGCACAAGACTACAGCCTTTTCTGATCTCCTCGGAAAAGGTTGTGAGGAATTTTCAATGAACTCCAGACAGATATTGTATTTCTAAAACAACTAGGAAGCAACCCAGGTGACCGAGCTGTTCGGCGATTAATTCCTGAAGTTAGTGCTCTGCTCTTTTGAGATGTAGCCATCCTCAGCTATGCTGCTGAACAGTAGACAGACACTACAACGTTGGGGCTGTATGGTAGAAAGCCACATATCAAGCAAACCCTCCCTCTATGACTTAATCCCTATAGCCAGAGGCAAATTTGAGGAGCAGAGCTGAAAGATGATCCACTGCTTATATACATTGCTATTTTAAGCCTTAGAATAGACTGTAGCAAGTTGTAGGCTGCCCACAAAGGTCCTTTAATCAGCACACACTTGTACAGTGTGCATCGCCAGAGGTGGCTCACTGCTTGGTGTCTGAGAAACCCATAACTAGAAAGCAAAACCCCAAAGCTCTGATAGAGCTGTTACTGAAGTCTCTAGATATGCTGATGTCAGGGGAGAAGAAAAAGGGCAAGGCACCACGTGTCAAGGGGCTCTAGGAATCTGTGACAGACCCACAACAGATGACATACAAGTAGCTTGGCTAAATTCAATACTGGAGATAACAGTTCTTAACATCTCTGTCTAATGCCCTGTCCTTGTAACCTGTATCTTGATACACAAGACCTGCAGAAAGCCATCAAGAAAAGCCTGCAGGAGGTCCAAGTGTGTCTTTATAGTACAACCACAGCACCACCGGCCCATCTGAAAACACCTCTGATTAAGACAAACAAAAGGACCATTAAATATGCTGGCAGATCTGATGCAACAGAAGCTGCAAGTTCCTTATATTCAGTATGAGCAGGTCCCAACTGCTCACCCACGAGCTTCACATCTCTCCACACAGTGACAGAGATGATGGCTGGACCAGCCTAACCACCAACAAAACAGTTCTGCATCTTGCTTTCTGATCGAGAGAGTCCTCGTTCAAGTGTTACTTACAGTGATGGGAAGAGAGGTCTATACCACATGAGAATAAATGAAGAGTTCTGCTAATGCGTTTTCTAATTCACTCTGGCACTAAACAGAGCTCAGGACAGATTCACCATGCTGGAGGCTTCAGCTGCACTACAAGGCTACACCATAATGATCCTCATTGACTTTGACATTAAAAAGACAACTTCACCTCAAAGATGAACAATTCATACTGCATTTAGGGTTCACTGGGCAAGTGAAGACCATTTGCCGACATCACAAAACTTCTGAAACATGAAGTACGGGTTGTGCAGGGCAGAAAGAAACAGTATTCCTTGAAAAAATGTGCTTAGAAAGGTTTATGATTGACTGCCATCAGCCCCTTTGAAATGAAGGTGCATTTGAGGAAGCAATTTCTTCATGTATCAGAAACAGGAAAACACAACTTCAAAACCTGGTTTGTCAAGAATGCTCTCCATTACAAAAAGGAAGGAGGAAAAGCTCTTCAAGAAAAAACTTCCCATAACAAAGCTCCACTTTCAGATGAACTGGCATGACTTGGTGAAAAAGCACTGTGCTCCCTAACCTCAACTCAGAAGCAAGCAAACAATTCTCTCTCACTTCCACCTTTCCTGTTCTGGACCAGTCAACAGCAGAACTGTTCCTGTAAGTGTGGGGTCCTGGGAAGGAAGGCAGAACTTCAGCCACCTGTGCTGAAAGCCCCTGCTCACACTCCTCACCAAAGAGGCTTCTTCATACATGCTACCCTTCCTTTTATAGTTACCTATGCATTGGGTCATATGATGGACTCTTCACCTCAACACTGCTACCTTTACCAAGGGAAGCTCTCTGGAGTTGTTATTCATCTCACACAGGAAAGCCAGACTGAGGCAGGACATGGAGCACTTCAAAGATGGCACCATGTGCCATGGGAAGAGCAGCTTTGCCTCCTCAGGGCAGACAGTTGTGAGCTGTGTAAGCCACAGATGTACTACATGATGAAAGCTGAAACACTTCTGAAGTTGTAACCCACTGGAGAGAAAAAATATATATACCCTACACACCTAAATTGATGCTGTATCTATTCGATGTGCACAAATGTTATTTATACTCCACTTCTGTTGAAGTGAGAATATATTTACGTCACATCCTGTGAGAGTTACAGGAACAGTTACTTGGGCAAAGATGTGAATTTCTGGTATGACAGATTTTACTGATATACACAGATGCAGTATGAATATGAGGATCACAACACAGACAAGATATCCATCAGCTAAGAATACCCCTGCTAGCTCACTCCCTAAAATAGCTCTTAAGGAACAGCCACAGGCATGACCAACTATTGCAGTAGCTTTACTTGGCCACTTCTTTGAGGAGAAAACTGGAAACCTGCATTTACTAACAAGGAGATAGCCACAGTTCATTGTCACAGGCCAAGGTGTGTGGCCTAAGGCAAACTGAAAGGAGTTTCCTGATATGATAATGCACCTTTGCTACAATAGTTAATTATTGCTTTATTAAAATAAAAACCTACCTCTGGAATCCTCTGAATGAAGTCTGGGGACAAGGCAGTCCAGAAGGCTTGCACATCACCACACTGAAGTCTTGCAGCTTGTTTCACTCAAACTATACACTAAAGTGCCTGAAACACAAACCAAGGCTAAAGCAATAAAGTGCTAATTGATGCAGGAAGCGTGATGAGAAAGGAGCTTCACTGACACTGTGATAAAGAAGTCCCAAGGATGGATCAATGAGACAAAAATACTGACAGAACAAACAGGAAAAAAAAATAAAAGATGTTGACCACAATTTGTCAGTCTCCAGATTGCCACGGGGCAACTTTCCTACAAGGGGATAAACTAGAGTCCTCAGTAACAGCCTTGGCACAGACCATAACAGTCACTTGAAGGAAAATGCATCCTCCCTGCAAACTGCTATCACACTTCACTTTGCATGAAAAACCTAAAAGAGAATGTCTGGGTGTGTGAAACAAATCCAAGTGAGGAGCCAGTAAAATCCTGCAGCATTTACGTAGATATGGAAGTAGTTAGATGAAGATAATCATTTTAATTGCACAGGGCTAGACCCATCAGGTTCCCATCAACTGTAAGGCAAAGTCATGTGTCTGAAAACCATTAAATACTTTGAAAGTTAAGGGCAAGAATTTTGGTGTGATGTACCCTGATACAAGGCGAGTAAATCTAAATAGATGCATTCTCCCCCACAGTTCAATCTCTAACAGAGCACCCACTACAAAATATTCTTAAAACATACTGAGCTCACAAAAAAGGTCCTGTAGATTCTTAATCACTGCCCTCCATGAGGAAGCCAGAGCCAGCTTTGAAAAGTCTTCTATCAAACAAGAAATCCATTACTAAAAATATGACTACATTTAAAAAGAAGCAAATGTGACAAGGTAACTGGTCTGGTCTTGGTGTGAATACACTGAAACATTAACTGGCATTACCAGTCTGCAGCTTTTCTTTTGCTGGAATCTCAGTAAAAAGATACCCCAAACCCACAGATATCTGAAACATGGAGAAGTTAAACATTTTTCAACTGACAGACTTGTGTATCTGCACTCCTAGGAAGTAACACACTCCCTTGAGATGGTGCAAGGCTGGTGCTCCACTTGCAGTCAAGCATCTGTTTTTTCAAGCCACGATTTAGTGGCATACAGTCTGGACCACTGACTGGTCTGTGGCTTGGTACAGGGCTTTTCTAGTAACCAGGACAGAAAATAATCATAGATGCCCTGTCATCTATGCCTAGTTAAATGCTGCAGATCAAGTTCTTGATCAGCTGGTGAAGTGACATATGAAACTTCTGCTGTATCAAAGTGAGCTGTCTTCAACTCGAAAACCCCGTAAGAAGTCACAGTAAGCAATCTAATTCTTCAAGCAGAGCAGTAAATTACAAACCCAAGTGACTATATAAGCGAAGATTCTCTGACCAGATATGAACCCCTGTTTTAACTCCAGTTCAGAAGGAAACCTTGTGATCAAACCCCAGCCATAGGATATCGAAAGGAATGGAAACCTGAAGCAGCAGGTGAGGGAACAAAGAGTTCCCAAAGAGGGGAGGATAAACTGAAGTGATCCAGAGTCTTTGGGTCGATTACTCCTGGCCAGACATTGCCTGCTCTGTGTCTGAGCAGTGAGACTTTGTCTTCTCCCACTGGCAGATGGCATTGGCATACTGCACCACAAGCTTATCCATCCAGGTAAGAGGCTCTGGGAACAGTACAGAGCCCTCGAAGAAGCCCAGATGGCCTCCATGAAGAGGCAGCACATGCATGACATTCTCTCGTTTCTCTGTAAAAAAATAAATACATAAATAAAGCATACAGATCCAGTACGTTAGCATCTTGGAGCTGAGAACTGAACCATCTTAAGTTGTGATAATAAACTTAATTCTTGGTACAGGATCTGAACCAACAGGAGCAACATGATGAAGCAAGCAGAAGCACTGACAAAGGTCGTGGCTAATTTGAAGTCAAAAGCATGTAAACTTGCAACTTAACAGAACAAGACAGTCTATAGGAACCAATTCCAGCTGCCCAAGAAACGCTGCTGGGTAGGCCCTTGTGGCAATACAGGTCACAGCCTTCCATCTTTAATTCATACACAGGAACTAGGACCGTTAGTATCACGTCAAGCTACCTCTAAAGCTCTGGGATCAGCCACCTTGTTCCAGGTATAGTGAGAAAATCCCCGTGCTTGGATCCATCTTGATGCAGCTGAAGATTAATTCACCCATCACAGCTTTCAAAAAGAAAGAATGAATCCTGTTCTCCTCCCCGTGCACCCACTATTTGTGCAAAAAGAAACCCAGCAACCAGCTCCTTCTCCTGAGCTTCTAAAGGTTATTTGCCTTTTTCTTGGTTGAAGTCAGCTGACAAAAACTTCTTTTCAAAGTATGTATCTTAGCTGATTATCAAATAACGCAGCTATGAATGTGCTCCGTTCATCAGCAACCCCCCTTCTACTAAATCTCAGTGAGTAATGAAGACATGAGGAAGCAATTTTTCCCACTCAGGAATGTAACCTGAATATAAATTGCTGGCAACTGACATAAGCTGAAACAGCAGAAGATGCCAGAAAGAAAGACTCAAGTTCTTCTTGCTCGTGGTTGGCCTCATTAGTTCTAGCAACTGGTGTTTTAAGGAGGCTTAGTACACCTCCCACAGGATTACAAGTGTAAGAAGGCAAGTGAAGCTGCTTTGTAATCATAGATTGTGAAGAGATAAGGGAGATGCAGGTACAGAAATATGCACTCCTGGAGCAGACTGCTTCAACCTACCTGAAAGGGCTCTTGGAATTGATAGAAGGCTCTCATGCACAAGAGGGTCATCAGCAGCATTAACCAGCAGAAGAGGAACATAGATCTATATTCAGAAACACAGTAGAAGAAAAGAAAAAAAACAGTAAGGGGGTGGTACTGGAATTTCTATTAATTGCTAAAGCATCTTACTTGGTTCAATTCAGACATCTTATTTCAGAGTTATCCTGTATCTGGAAAACCATCATAAAAACAAAGTCAAAAATTAAGAGTGGTGGCTTTTTACCTGTAGAGTACTCCGTAGCACCTGAATTTTTTTTTCCAATTAAATTGTATGAAAGAAAAAGAGACAGGAGCGTAACAGAGCAGATACAGATTGAGTCACAGATTTTTCCCCATTCTCAGAATTCAAACAGTCACACCCTTTCTGCTCTACTCTGCTTTGCACACCAGGCAACTACTGCCAGCTCTGTTATGGACACCTTGGTTAAAGTCCAGGAAACTCCCTTGGAGTGTTTCCATCCATCGGTTCAGCAGATTAAGAAGGAATTAATATTCCAGTTTCAATTCTGCAGCACTTGCTAAGCATCTGCCTTCCAGATAGCATCCTGTGCCTCTTCCAGAGTACCGAGTATTGTTTTCCTTAAAGCTGCATGCTACCACCTGTTTCCCATCTCATGCACCTACACTCAGAGGTAGATTGTGTGGCTTTATCTCCATCACTTGGATGCTACTACCCACAGTTATACACTCTTAAGAGCTTAGAGCGTTTAGCACCAGCATTAGGGGTAGTAAGAACTAAACTCTTTCTCCAGGATGCTGTATCTGATTACCTCTAAAAATCACTGCTAAGACAGCTGTGTCTAGGTATCAGCAACAGAAACCAGTAAGCATTTTCATCTCCAGTAGAAAAAAGAAGGTACAAGAGCAGCCTCAACTGCAAGAGCTTACCCTGTGCAAGTAATGCAGGCAGCTTTCCTCTTCATAGTATTCCTTCAGAGAACTGTAGCCATGGAACTTCCTGAAAAGGACAGTGTCATTGCCATCACCTGTTTCTAGTACACAGGTTAACTCCCATTTGCAAGTAAGGACATAGATGCATAGACAGGAACGATGCCTGGATTTTTATGGACAATGCCTTCTTCCTACTCACTGCTTCTGCAAAATTCACCTTTGGCAGCACCTGCATTTATGCCTTCTGGGCTTACTCAAACACTGCTGGTAGGATGTGTATTTCTTCCATAGAGAGCAAGTTAATCACACAAGCTGAAATACAGCAGCCTATGAGGCATTTTGTTTTTAAACTTCACTTGCTTTCTTTCACATGTATGAATTACTTACTGATTTATTCTTCTTCACCTGAAAGTCTTTTCAAATGTAAAACCATTACAGCTTACAAACCTCAAACTTACTGGACCAAAAGGGTCGGTCTGCAAGATTCACAGAATTCACTGTAGATACAGTTCTTTGCTGTATTTTCAGCCCTTCATCCTAAACCCACAATTCAGTGAGTCTCTATTCAAGCGCCCTTTTTTTTCTCTCTTGGAGAATAGGAAACAGCGATGCAGCCGTAAGCTGAATCTACACAGGTCTCAGGGATGAGAGACATGTAGGAAGATTTCCCCTAGGAATCACTTTTAGAAAGACAACAGACAACAATGCTGCTAGTCTCCAAAAGCCCTTAAAGCTGTATATCTGACAGTGTACAGCTTCAGCATTTTGTAAGGGTGTCAGTACCCGATGCAGAACATGCCATGGCATGAATTCAGACACTGAACAAAGTGCTGTGTCGTTTTCAAGGATACAAGCAGCAACCAGCTACAGATTAATAAAGCTTAATTCAGCTGTTAGCATGACGAGTTAAAAAGTTCATGTTATCTCAGCCAACCCTAGTATTATGGAGATGGCAGCAGTATTTTGCAGAAGGAGGGTTTGTTTCAAAATGCAAGATGGAGTATGAACACTGTGAGCAGTTCTGAGCTGCTTTCCACATTCTGCACTATTTTTTTCTAGACCTCTTGGCAGGACTGGCTTCTTCCCAGTGCATTCTAATCCGCAGGTTCAAACATTACTTACAAATAAATGCCTCCTGGATGACTTTACAGAAGCCATGAGTGTCAAGAATAAAGACTGTGATTTTTTTTTTTTCTGTGGTATGTTTTATTCAGTGTAATAGTAAGGAAGGATTTCGGAGGATGTTAGCCCTGCATTTAAGCAGACTCCTACATCAAACCAAGAGGTGTGCAAGAGCAACACTTGAAACAGGAGAGGGAGAGTCCCCTTTCATACCTCATAACACTGTCATCAATCTGCATAAGGGATGTTGCTGTATAGAGTTTGCTCAGATCAGCATCTGACAGGCTTTGTGGCTTCTTCACGTTATCTCCAAAAAGAACTTGTCTGAAAGAGGAATAGCAGGAAAAAATCATCCAAACATCATAACAATGGTAGCAAAGCCATGACCTGTTCAAGGACCAATCTGACAAGAATAGAAGTGAGCTATATACACAGGAGGCTTCCTTGAGAATAAGCACAGCTTATCCATCCACCTCCCATCACAATAAGGCATAACGAACTAACAGCCACTTCAGAGAAAAATGCTCTCCTTTCATACTGAAAAACTGCACTGAGGAGCCTCTACAAAGAATCTTCCCAGAAGAGACAGCACTAAGGGCATTTAGAACAGAGGCTTCATGTGTTGTTAGAGGTAGGGTCCTTTGGTTTCAGCCCAAACCTGTGGGTGGCTCATGCATGAGCACTAGCAGTCCTGGGTGGGCACAGCACCTCCTTCACCATCTGGTCCTGAAGTCTCCCCCAGCACAGCCATCAGGTTAGCTCATCCAGCAGAAATTACTTGGGGGCATTACCTTAGCAGAAAGCTATTTACTATGGACACTCGTCATAATTAGTTATTGCCCTCAGGAGAGGATGTGTTTCTTCAACAGAACAAACCGCTCCCTTAACAAATAGAACAGAGGCCACAAGTTGGAAAGGTTTTTTTTTCCCCCCCTTTTAAAGGCAGCTGCAGGGCAGAGCAGGAGGGAGACTAGGTTTTTGTCTTGGGAGAGCTGCCTTAGAGCACAAATGGTTGTGGAAAAAAGATTACTTAACTGATTCTCCTTCAAGCCAGTGCTGCCTTTCTCTGGCTTATGAATCTGTGCACATTTAATGGGGGCTTATACACCTTGACATGTTAAACTTGGTCAAGCTGTATAAATATTTGTCAGTCTGGAGTGAATTACGTGGGTCACCCTACACGTCAGTTGACCTAACACCTTCTGCAAGTATTTCATACTGCACGGGAGTGCAAGCAATAAACCAAAGGTTTGCAAGTGACACACACACCTAACTGAAATGAGTCTTATCAGCTGTCCCCTTCTTTTTCCCTCAACTCAGGGATCTTCAAACATAACAGATGAGGTACTTATACATTCACTGCCTTAGAAGCACTCAGATAATTTTTTATAGAGGCAGCACCGACAATGAGCATGTCACCTGTTTAACAAACACAATCCTTCCATATGTGAGAGCCACAGATCACAGCAGTAGCACAGGGATACTACAACTACATCTGCACTCCAGGGAGAGCAACACTAAGTACTCTGCTGGCTACACGCTCTTTGCTGAAGAACAGCTAGAAGCCAGATCTACAGACCGACTGTTTGCTTATTTGATAAGCAGCAGTCTCATGCAGCAGATCTTGCAGATTAATCCTACCTCTGGTAGGTGGCAGAAAGAACAAGAGGCTCCATGAATAAGGGATTCTTTGGCTAGAAGTGAAACAGATGCTGAATACTCCACTTTGATGTTTAATTACAATGCTTTCCTGTGTTCATCCTTTTTACTCATTAAGCAAGTCTCCTCAGAAGGAAAAAAAGAAACCCCCAAATATCCCATGATTTCTTCTATCAGGATCACCAGAGTTTGTGTATTTTACAGTATATGAGATTGACACACGTCCCCCTTTCTTTTCCTTACTTTACTTACAAATTACTGAGCAAGGAAATTGTAATTCTTCATGAGTCTGAATTTAAAGGGCTGATAAGACAAATCCTGTATAGCAACTGAGTCAGTCAGCACCGTCAGCATAAGTGATGTGCTACAGTACCTGTGAGAAAGGATGATCTTCTTCATGTTATCTGCCATGAGGAAGTTATAAAATCTTCTACACTGATCCCACTGCATGAAGGTTTCCTGTGCCCTAGAAGTAAACATAGTGCACAACAATCAAATCTGCTAAAGGAGATCTTTAAAGATCAGAGTAATACACCATAACATCTTATGGCAGCCTGCAGGCTATGTAAACACATCCCTGGGCTTTACCTGCCCAGCTTAACCTTTTCCAGGAAATGACTTCCACTCTGATGAAGTTTGATGGTATCAGAAAACAGATCTGCAGTCTCATTTTGCACAATGCAATTAGCTGTTCTGATCAGAGCATTTAAGAGCCATCAGTCAAGATGTTCAACACTGACAAGAGGATTTTGTTATCCCTTCCCCTAAGTTGAATGCAGTTTACCTAATGGAACTAATAAGGAAAAAACTAAAACCTGTTGCTGAAAAATAAGTTGTTTATTTTGTGTAATAGCTTTGCGGAGAAAATTGTTTGTGCAGATGTTTCCAGTATTCACATATGCTGTCATTGTTTCAGCTTCATTGGCAGAAACTGTAGGAATAAATACTAGTTGCAGCTGCAAGAAGCACAGTTGTGGTCTTTACCTATTCTCAGAGCAGAATAGCACTTCACAGCTTATCTGTTGTTAAAATAGAATTAAAGTTGTCCAGACTTCTGTGAGCTCTGCCAGATACAGGGCACTCCTTTGCTATGCAGGGTCATGGGCAGGTTATAGCTTTACTCTTAAAAGGGTTTGCTGTTACTGAGGAAACACTATCATTTTACTGAGCAACCTAAGAATGCTGGGAGCAAGTAACTTCAGCTACTGAAACACTCCCATTTAAACATTAACATACCATGAGAACTGCAGTGGGTTTATCATGAATTCCCAACCAACAAGTTCCTCTGCAGAGAGTAAGCAAGCTATGTTTGCCTTCACTAAGCCATGCTGGAGCATGGAACTTCTGCCTACAGACTATGACCAGACTTCTGCCCCATGACTATGCCCAGCCACAGGAATAAGGACAGGAAAAGATTTTCCAAACAAACCTTTACAGTCATGTCAAGACAACTGGAGTTAAAACTCTTCTCCCCAGTTACAGTGGCAGACAGTACAACTGCTAATATGAAGTTACAAGCACTGACAAAAATGCACTTCCCAAAATTTTGAGGACTACACAGGTCTCAGAGGTGGGGACTCTCCCCACAGCCTGTAGCTATGGTGAAGGTGCATTCCACAAGATCAAGAAGTAGAATCAAGTCTGTGCAGGCAGAGATTAAGGAATAAGAAGACATGTCCCCGCTTGGCCTCAGGGAACAAATTCCCCAAACTTTGTGTTAATTCATTAAACTAACAGACCCATTTTCTGCTGGCGGGGCATTTTGCTGCTGCTACTTTACCAGGCCCATCTATGGGATGCTTGCTTAATGCCCTGGAAAGGCTTTCATATATCAAATATCTACTTCATCTTGCTCATCATCACTTTTTCCCAATTCTTTTTCCTTTTACTTCCTAAAGATATCTGGGGACAAAGGCTGTACAAGCAAAGAAAAAAACAACCACCCTGTAAGCTAACTGGTCATCTACCAGAGTAATCCACTTTCATATAGCACAGAAGGAAGAGACCACTTGTTTTCACCTATCAGAATAAGTCCAGGAAGGCTAAGGCTTACCCATTCCACCTGGAGATGCTTTGTACCTCCTCCTCCTCCTCCTACAGGAGGGGTAGAAGGCCCATGCTATCTTGTCTTTTTTTCAGTGGATATTTACTGACCTTGCTTTCCCCTAGCTCTCTCTAATTAGCATTTAAAAGCAGCACTAGATAGCAGGTAGGCAGACAGGAGATCTGAGCAGCTTTCCTACTGAGTGCACTGTAACACACAGCAGATGTTTTGTGACTGGAGATTTGCTAGTAGATGTTTACCCAGCAGGTGGAGTCAAAAGCCCAATAATCCACGAGAACCCACAGAGGATTTGCATTAAACTCAGGCAAGCAGCTGTTATTTTTCCATATGGATATCCAAGTGCAGCAGTGTTAAACAGGTTGCCCCTCACCCTGTCGTTCCACAAGCAAATCATTACACAGTACTAAGAAACCAGCTCAGGGAATAGCATTGCTCACAGCATTTTGGAGACCAGAAATACAATGTTGCACAACTGCAGAAGATAAATCAAACAGGCCAAGGCCAGATGTGATCCTTGCAAACCCTGTGTTACTGCAGCAAAAACAGTTCCAGGAGCTGGCTTCAAAAGAGTGCAATCAAGGGAGTTCTTGCTACTTTCACCATACTGGAAGGTCAAATTCCATGGTAAGTCCCTCACAGTGCTGTCACAGTTTCATCTTTATTTGTCCAAAGGACCTTGACACAAATACCCTGGGGTATCAATAGCCTCTTTTGCTTTTCAAATACTCTCATGGCTCAGTGATGCAGTTAAGTTACTGTGCAGTCAGCTACACATCAGTAGCTGTTTATATGTACAGGTAGGGAAAAAAAGGAAGCGTTAGTTTAGCCAGTTGCACGGTTTTAATTTTCATTAGCTGTACATACATGGAAAGTTACTTTGCATCAGTTGAGCTACCAGTTTTCAAGCAGCAGTGCTGTACTCATCCACCATCAGTGAATACGTGTTAACACTAGATGGAGCCCTTATAGCTCTTGTGAATCCGAGCTACAGCCTTGGCTTCCAAGAGGGGAACGACAGGTTAATGTGCAGGCAGGCCACCTACAAGCCTTAGCCTCTCCACCTTCCAAATTCCAGGCCAATAACACAATTGCAAGTGCTTCTCCATGCCCTCAGCTTGACAGCTCTTATGAAACTCCACACTGAAGCCAGAAGAGCTATTATGAACCAAGTGATGCTTCCCAGAGTGATGAGAAAGCGTAAACTATTGCTTTAAACCTGGCATCAGCTCAGAAGTTTTCACACTGCTCAACCAGGACTGGATGAGGATTGCCTCCCCTTACCACACCACAGCATTTCTGCCATGACAAAGTTAAGCAACTCACATGTGTAGAATGGAAGCTGCCAGTATTTATATCTGGTGAGGCACAGAAATCTTGTTTGCTTTGTTGACAAATCCTATTTGTGCTGCCAAATCAACAAAGTTGTGGCTGCACCTTTGGCTCCTGCACTCCGCATTCACAAAGACTAAATAAGTGCAAAAGAAACAGTGCCCTTTTCCCCAAACCCTGCAGGAGAAACCAGGGCAGCATCCCAGGCTCACCTGAGCGCGCTGTACCCCTGGCACATGCTGACACAGCACAGGACCCTCTCCTGGTTGGCCTGGTTCTCTCCTAGGTACTTGCACACGATGTTTCCTCCCAGGCTGAAGCCCACCACAACCAACTGGGTCTGAGGGAAGGTCTTCTTGATGTAATTCACCATAGCCCCAAACTCCCAGGTGCAACCTGAAAATAAGGACAGTGTCAAGAGGCATCTTCCAACAGCCCTAGACTTCCACTCCTAGCTCCAGTTGTACGCCTTAAGTTCAGCTTCTTACTCCTCCTGATTTTTCAATAACCTCCAGGTTTAAGGTCTCTGATTCACACGCTCATGCATCTGTTTTATGAGTCCTGTGGACCTTAGCTCATGCCTCATTTCCAACTGACTGCCAAATTAATAGGAACTGAAAAAAAAATCATGGGAACAGCCAATCTGACAATCCAAATTCTTCCTTTCAAAAGCAACTTTAAAAACAATAGCATATCATAGTCTTTCTGAGGCAATTTGCCACTTCTGAGCAGAAGTAAGGTATCTGGAAAGCAGCCTGCTCATTGCTTTCAGCAAGGCAGGTATAGGTTCTTAAATCCATGTTGAAAACACAGAGCTGGCTTGTCAGGACAGAGGACTCGATGGACTGCAGAGCCTAAGCAGGTGCCCTCTGGAACTAGAAGGAATGGTTTAAGCAGAAGCAGCTAAGAGCCTTTTCAGCCACTTGAGGTAAAATACTGCAGTTTCTTATGAGAGGAACAGGCCTCCCTGCATGAAGGGAAGAGGTAAGCACCTCTACACAGATGCATGCTGCTCTCAGCTTGTGTTCACCTGCATCCCACAGTCTGCAACACTGAGGGATTAAGCTTCTGGCAGCACTGTGGTTCTCAGATTGTCTGAGAAATTAATACTATGGTATCAACTGACTATGCACTTTGTTAATCTTCCAATAGACTCCAGATTGCAAACTGAACAAATCATATGAACATAATAAAATTCCAGTATTTAATTCAAGTACAGTCAGAATTTTAGCTCTGATCTGTGGGGTTGCTCCACGAAGGTAAATCCTAAGAGTTTTGGATTCTACAATGTGCCATCCAAACACTGCTCCAGTCTGCCCTCACCTCAAATGAAACATACCTTTGCTGGATGTCAACCTCAGATTTCAGCTAGCTCTGAAGTAAACGCTGAGCAAAGTTTGTGTTTCCCCCAGTGAAAGAACAAGTTTCTGGATGAGCATCTCATCAGGGCTTGGGCACTCCCTTGCAAGCATTCTTAATGAGCAGTTTTCCACACGATGACAAATGCTGCACTGCTCCAGCTTCCTCCGGAAGAAACTAGCAGTCAAAGCACTATGGCATTTGAGTATCACCATTCAAAAGCAGCTGGCGACCATTTCAGAAACTTGAAGCTAAAATAGCAAAGGTCAAGTCTGATGTAAAGGCTTGAACAAATCAAGTTTACACTACTTGTTCCCCAAAAATATGTCAGGGACCCAGCAAAAGCTGAAAGGACAAGGGGTATTTGGATTAGAGACAGTAAAGTTTGCTCAGGGTCTTGCTAGTGCTACTCTTGGCAGAGTCACTTCTTAGTGATTTAATGTCTTGCTCAAAGGAAGTACTAGGCATTCCCTGCCCTTCCCAAGGCTTTAAGAGATTTAGAAAGGCATGTCTCCAGAGCTACAGTGCAGAACAGCTCCTTAAGGTCTAAAGGAAAACTATATGAAGTGAAGAGAGTCTATCATCAGCTCCAGAAAACCCTGAGAAATTGAGACTAGGGTTCAGAAATCAAGACTAGCATTTCATACCAGACAGAGAAAAGTTAGATCACCATCTTATTCCAGGCAGGTAGCCATACCCTGGTGGTGGTGTTAATCTCCCCTGACACTAAGTAACCATTTCAGCTGATTATTCAAAAATTCAAGCTATGGCATGAGATTTAGGTATCAAGCTAGCATGATACCACCAAAGATTTCAGAGAACAGCCTGCAAATTTTGGAAATGTACTCTGTCCTAGGAAGGTACTATTTTTGGAAGGAAGCTCTCAGCTTTTACCAAAAAAGCAAATGCTTTCATGAGGTCAGGTTTGATTCCCAAGACATGGCAGACTCAAAGCAACTACTAGCCTGGGACCTCATAACAAATCAAGGCTATTGGTGCTCCTGAAATGTTTTTCCACTCAGGAGTGGATTAAAGAACTATAAAACAAGCAACAAGGCATTAATGCCTACCTGCCTGCTAGATTCAGAGTTTCAAAGCACAAGATATCTTAAATAAATAAAGGCACCTAACACCAGTCTACTAATCCCACAGTTGATTCCTGCCTATAGCTGTTTGCAGTACAGAGGGACACGAGGGCTCAGCAGAACTCAGGAACAAGCAGATCAGATCTCAGGCAAGAGAACCACATTCTACCAGGATCATGTTACATGCTTAGCAGGGCAGTTAAGAATAGCAGGAGTCACTCTTAGGCCACCTCAAAATACTTCATTCCTTCTAATTTCTTGAGTAAGAAAGATTTCCTTATATTCAGGGTGAAATCCCAAAATCATGGTAGTTAACCACTACCACTTCTGTAGCTTTACTGACACGCTGCAGAACTGCTGCAATCCTTGATATTTGTGTTACATTCAGGGACTAACAGGACCACGTCCTGCCTAGGATGGAAATGTACTTTCTGGATGGGCTGGTACACAATCCTCTCACGAGAATTTTCAAAGCCTCAGACATAACTTTTATCCTTCAAGCCAAGTTTATTCACATCCGACTGAACTGACATTTAAGCATCTCTCAAACTGAGATCTCTCAATCTCTCAAATCAATTGAGCAGGTTCTTAGTAGATATGAGTGCTTTTTAAAAATACTCTTCTTTCAAAAAAGTTGCCACCTTAATTAGGTGTACATGTTTAAGAACTAGGATAAGAAAGAAGGAAAAGTGAATCCCAAGGACTAGTCTCCACTCTTCCTCATAAGTTAGATTCATTTCCTAAGAAGCAGTACAAAACAATTAGCCTAAACAGCTATGGCAGTTGTGTTATGCTGAAGGAGCCTGGTTAAGACCTAGAAATTCCACAAGCTTGAAGAAAGTCACCAGCTGTCATAAAGTACTTACCATATGTGAACATTCGTGGAGAAGTGAGTTCAATATTTGGTAAGGCCCCCAAGTGATTCAGGACAGCACATCTGTACCCATTTTTCTGCGCATAGTCAACAAAAGTGCGGATATACTGCTTCTCACTGTGGTTAGCAATCCCAGGGCAGATTACCATCGTGACATCCTCTGTGCATAGAAAGAGAGAAAAAGAGAAAAGTTAAGTAAATGTCACTTCATGCAAATTAAGGGGTTCAGAAGCTTTCCATTTCACATCCATGGGAAACCACATACAAGAAGAGAGCTAAAAATCCTACTATTCTGCCAAAAAGCCTGGTATGGGAGAGAAGAGAAGCAGCTCTAGTGCTTAAGATCTGGAAAGAGTAATTCATGTTGCAAGAGATGAACAGCTTTCTGACTCCGGGGAAGGCTGCCCAAACAGTTCTACAGAAGCTTCCTGGAGACTGAGTGAAAATCCTTCCCTTTGAAGAAAGTGTTTTTGCCATCACACATGTTCTGCCTTCCGGTAGCCCACTGCAACTGTTAAGTGCATGGAAGCTCTAGAGCCTGCTGCTTGTCCATGCTTTGAGTTCAGTGTAATTCTGACACTCAAAATGAAGCTCTGCTAGGCACAGAAATTCTGACTGACTGACATTAGCCATCCTCTGCTTCGTGGCTGAATGATAATGATAACTGATCTGCCAACACTGTTCATTGGTTAATGAGATATCATTTTATCAGCTAAGTCATTACTGTAATTCAAGTGACCACAGCAAATTATGTTCAGGATTAGCATATACACTTCCAGTTAGTTATCACACTCTGCTCTGTTGTACAAAGCTCTAACTTGTACTTCTATCCACTGTGAATTTTGGCCTCATTAGGGATGAACTGTTCAGAATCTTCCCAGTGATAACAGAAGTGGTTACAGTGTAGTATTGTATCACAAAGACCTCAACTCCGACCACGTTAAGAACCTGACCTGAGGCAAAATGGAAATCATGGCCTTACAATAAAATCAGCTACTGCAGAAGTTTAGTTTGTACTACTGAAGTCAAGTCACAGTAATTCAATTTTAAGTGGTGTTCTTATCACCAGTAATAGTTTCAAATTGACATTCACTGTGAATATACATACGCAATGCAGAGGAGAATCACCAAGACTCTCTCTTTCCATTGAATTCTCTTAAGACTCCTTCATCCCCTATGCAGTTTGCTTCCATACAGATCTTGAAACACCTACTGTCAACAAAAACTACCCAGAATCTGTTTGTAAGGGAGAGATAAAAGCCCAATTCACATATGCACCAGGCTATGAAAAATGCCACACGGCTATCCTCTGATCTATGATCCTATAGTCTTGGCAGGTAAAGAGCACTCCAAACAAAAAAGTTACCACCAGCTACACATTTAGTCTAGTGGGTTCTCCTCTGTTGTGTGAGATATGAATACACAGCAAGTCGGTCTGTCTCCACATGTTGGGCAGTACTGTGCAGCAGCCCCTTCCAATCACCAAAATTAACACCTAACCTTTCTCAGAATCAAGTAGCAGTGCTCTCATCCACTCCCCCCCAGCTCCCAGAGCACAGAATCAAGGTTAGCAGCTAAATGCAGCCATTAGCTGTGTGACTGACCTCCGATGCAGTGTTCAGACTGAGGCTCAAAGAGATCAAAGGTTGCTGTTGCTCCATCTGGCATCGTGAGGTACTTGCGATGTCCGTATGGATGCGGTGATCTCACTCTCCCCATTTTTCCATAAAGGGCAGTCTGGATATGCCCACTCTTTCCCCAGATCAAGGGTGGAATGTACCTGAAAGAGGCAGTAATTTAATTGCATATCCTGCTATGCTAACGAGCCTTTCAGAACAGATAAACAATCCCATAACAAAACTTCCCCTTAGTACCAAATATAGTAACAAATTGGTTTTTGCAATGACTGAACTGGCAGCACTGATCTCTGCAGCCTTATCTGAGTGATGAGACTGATAGGCTTCTAATGTTGAGCAGTCAGCACTGGTAGAAGAGGCCAAAAAAACAGACATTCCTCTACGTAGAAGTGTTATATGCACAAATGCTTCTTGCAGACTACACAGTGGCCTTGTGAGGTTGGAACAGCACGTTGCCAGCCAACCAAACCAACCTTCAAAACTTGTCAAGTGTTGTAAATCTGCTTTAATTGAAACACTGAGGCCTGCTGGGTTGAGCCACACAGGCTTGTGTAAGCACAACACTTAAAGCCTGTGGCAAAAACACAGGACTGGTAGCTAGGTCTAGAAGACTAAAACCACAAGATTCACTCCGGTCGCAACAATTCTGCATTGAAATGCTTTTCTCAGTTAGGTAAGGAGCAAGGTACAAGGAAATTTTGCCTCAAGTAGGGTTTGGTAATGAAGCAGGAACAGTTTCACAAGGACCTGCAAGAGAATTGGCCAACCCAACTCCCCTGGATAATAAATCTCTGTTTTAACATAAGAGGGGCATTCTACCAACTGTGTCTATCAAGGACACATTAAAGCTCTGTGACAAAGCAGAATGCCTTATTCCTTCTGGCTTAGTGGTCTTCAAAAAGACACTGGGCTAAACAGCTATCAGTTGAGAGGGGTTAAAGGGGTAAAATCTGTTTTGCCATAAGTAGAGCTGCCAGGGGTTTAACCAGAGGCAGTGCTAACCAAGTGGTGGTGGTGCAGTCACCTGGTCACTCTGCAAAGGACTGAGCAAACACCTTGAAAAAATAGAGTTACGCCAGCCCTTGACAGGAAAGCATGAATGATTCATTATTCAGGAGAACAGCAGCTCCAGGGAACACGCTTCCAATTAAGGAGCTTTGGTCTCTGCTGCACAGAGCAAGGGATCCAGAGCAACCTTGAGAGCTGCCTGCACCACTATGTATACCAAGATCAGCAACTCCCTTCCCCTTCTAAGTGCAGGCTTCCCGCATGTACTCCCTCCAACTGCTTGAGATCACATGCAGCAGAGTTCCTGTTCTTTCGTGCTTTTCCCTGTGCTCACAAAACTAGGCAGCTCTTATGCTCATCCGATTTACTGCTTAAGCCCATAACCCATTAGAGTGTGACTGGACAGAAGCCTTGCTTTATGCTCTCACACTACTCATAGTTGGACCTGCTTTCCCATGGCATCTGTTTCGTGTCAGACCTGCAATCCTCTGTCCCTCTTACATGCTCCTTAAATAAGGAAACAACACTCTGCATAAAAGCTCTCCAGGCTTGTTTAGCAAGTCAAGAGTCACAGCTCTAGCAGAAGGATACTCATCCTATCCCATCATCCATAAGGGAGATTTTTCATAGCCAAAGCAACACAGGATGGTTCATAGCACAGTTTCAGTTTTTGCAAGTGCAATTCCCAAACAGACCCAAAACAGATTTTTACAGAAGGAGATACTAGTTCAAAAAGTAAAAAAAAAAGCTACAAGAGCTACCAACTGATGCCTATAACCTTGTAAATTGCTCTCCCCCCTCCACCAGACTCTATCACTCACCTATAAAGCTCTGCAAATAATCTACATGAGAGCAGCAGCATTATCCATCTTTATCAGCCCCGCATACCCATACTGGGAGTACACGCTGCAGCTGGGTGCCTGCCAAGAACAGCCTGTAGTGCAGATTCCCAGCAACAAGCTGTACAAGCTTATTCTCCTTAACTGCTGTTTGAGATGGAGAGAAATCAGTGGACTGCCTCACAATTCAAAGGAGACATACATAGGGATGGTGTGATGGGACAGTCAGTGGAAACCAGGCCAGACAAGAAGGGCCTCATATGGCTCTGCCCAAGGCACACACTGCTCATTGCAGTGCAGATGGAGGAGACACTGCTCTTCCATTGCTCAGTCATTTGCTTCACAAGCACTTCAGGAGCTGTATCCCATGCTAGATGGTGCTTTACTGACTTCTTAAAGAAGTCCTCTGTGGACATATTTTGCTGCAGCATTCTTGTCTTGGTGGATGAGAGAGGAGAGTTGTCAAATACAGCCCATAATAAGATTTTGCAGGTCTTCCAGAAGACACTGAGACATCAACACTGTTTCATGGGTCACATTTCAGGACGTGCATGTGCACTGGAAAGTTTCTGTGACTTTCTACACACAGTTGTTAGCAAGGAAATCAGAAGTCTTCAAGACATCACCACAGCTGCTGGGATTTAAATCTTGACAAATGGCTTCAAAAGTATTGTTTTATCAACAGCATGCCACCTACCACAGCCTGTATCCTCAGGTCATAGTTGGTTTCTTTCAGGGGAAAAAATTAGACTGCCTTCAAATAACCTGACTAGAAGACTTCTGAAGCACTGATCTTCAATAACCCAATATTTGACACCCTTTTTATGTAAGCAAACAGCTCATGCAGTTTCACCAATGCCCACCCTCAAAACCAAGGTAGGAATACCACTGACTGCACCTATAATGACAAACAGAGGCTGCCTACAGGTTACACATTTCCATCTGCATGCTAAAACAGCATGAAGCTTTGTGGAAAGGGTGTATTTGCTGCTTGGTGCCTTCAGAGCACACACGTTAGTGTTTCTGAGCATCCCATGGACAAGGAAGAAAAACGCTCAGCTTATCTTGTAAGTTAACTCTTGTCAGTTGTTGCAGCGTTGCACTGCCTGCAGCAAAGACATGAGTATTAGTCACTACACATGTAACTGCACTCTTCTAGATGAATATTCAAAGGCAAAATCCAGCATGAGTAATGTGCAAAGGACAGCGCGCTGATGCAGAGATTTCTTACTCCCACTTAGTCTTACTTAAGAACATTAAGTTTATGCTGATTGCATTTAAGAAAAAGCAGTTAAAACAAATGTGTACTTCACCTGTCTTTTCTTGCCCACTGACCTTTAAGCTATAGACTTACAGCAAGATAGATAATCCAGAAGTCCCTTGAGGAGGGCTCCAGGAGACTGAACACCACAAGACTGCAATGGGGAGGGGGAAAGAACTTGCCCAGATTGCATAAATCCTGCATAGCTAGTGAAAACTAAACCAGGTTAAAGCTCACCATAACAGACTGCTGCAAAAGCTGACAGCTAGTACCCTGACTATAAACTTTAGACTTATTACCAAAACAAGCTGCTAATCTAACCTAATATAGAACCTGTGAAGTCTAGGTAGTGGCAGGGGGATGTCTGTATCTGTGTTGCAGTTAAAGTTGTCCTCAGCTGATGGACAAGTTGGAGTTGGCCAGGCATCCTTAAAATCTGTAGCAGCATCAGGCATACAATTTGCTCGAGACTATTTTTGTTGACAATCTATTTTGGCAGTAGATAGATTTGCTTTTTCTAGTCTTCATGTGAATGGCTTTTCTGTCTGCATTTTTCAATGAAAGCAAGTCAACAAGAATTTCTAAAACCAAGAACTGAGCCCTACAGTGCAAGACTGCATAGGACTGAAGGACAAGGTATGCCCTTTATTGAGAGTTTATGCAGATTTTCAGCTTGCTTTTCCAAAACCATACATAGAAGAGAGCACACAAAAAAACTCTTCAATCACAGGAGCACATGATATCACAATGGCAATAAAGAAAACATAAGTCAGGAATTATTCAAGCAACTCTACCCTTTGAAAGTACAGGTTAGATAAGCTAGAGTTTATTTCGGTCATATCATATGAAAACCAGCTCCATATTCAGTCCAGCTGAAACCACTTAACTATCTATTGCTGATAGCTACAGCTAGTACACATTGTTTTGCAATAAGGCCAACATTCCTCATGGTAAACAGCTGAAAAAAAGATGCTCCTTTGAAACAATCACCCTGCAGGCAGGACAGCGTGTGCTCGGGTGATTTTAACTATGGCGTACCTTAAGCAAACAAGCTCAATAGCATGTGACACACGGAAACTTGAGCTAGATAATATGCTGACTGAACTCTTATAGGCAGGCCTCATCCTTTAGATTTTAATGCAAATGCTGTAATGACTGCTAAATTTAACCACATATTTCAAACAAGGGCCTCCACTCAAAAGCAGGTGGCTCCACTCAGTCATTGATAATTAGCAGGAAAAGTGTTCAAGGGCATGACAGACTTCCTCAGCTTCTCTCTAATGCCTGCTACAAACCAAAGTGGCTTTTGGTAGCACACCATGCTTGTAGGGATTATACAAGGATAGTGAGTTTCATAGTATGATTCACTATGCATTCCCCAGAGTGCTGTATTCCAGCTAAGTTGCTCACAGATGTGAGGATCCAGGATCAGGCTCTGTGTTCACAGGCAGCTGATCTGAGTGATCTTCCCATTTTGATTTGGTGAGCTGCAAAAGGTATCGCATACTCTGAGAAAAGACAAGTGTTTAAGGCAGTTTATTAAGGCTCTCAATAGCTATGAATTTTAGGACCAGGATTTCAGTAAATGGATTCTGTAGCAGAACACAGACAGAACAAGTCTGAGGTTGCCAGTTACTACTATGGAAACTGATTTTAGCAAACGGTATTCATCATGTCACATGTCTTAACTGGCCAAATGAATTCAGACCCAGTTACACAAATGTGCTTCACAAATGCAAGTGGTTTAGCTCCAAGTGCTTCATTTTAGCTGTGAAACCCATCCCCTCATCTTGATAGGTGATAGTCTACAGCAGTCTCTGAGAGCAAAAGAAGACCTAGGTGTGTCAAAAACCTCCTCCTAGCATTTTCTGGTTAAAAACAACTTCATTATGCGCAAGTAGATTAAATGTTAGTGGCTGTCAGAGAGCAAATTACGATTTTACAGCATGTATGTTTCCCAGAATACAGGAATTAAGGAAAGCAGCAGCTGCATAAGCAGCACAAAGCACAAAACCAGTGCTATTTATATTAGCAAGCATCAGCATTCAGATCCTCAAAGAACTGAAGCAGAAGTTCAGCAACAAGCTTATTTCTGGAGTATTACTTCATTTCAATTGAGGAGATTAACACTTTAAACATTAACTCTTGCATCAGCTTTGATGTTCTGTGGTACACTGGGTACCAAGAAAGCCTGCAATGTGTGCACATCAGGGGACAGCCTGAGAACTGCCTCCTGCATTACAACAGGGCTTTGGTTGTTTTTTTGCCCCTTTGCAGACCTGTATAGAAGAATTTAAAGGATGCTTTACAAACCAAGCCTTTCTTGAACCTTGTCTCCCATGCTAGGTAAAGAGATTACATTACAATCAAGAAATCTCATTGTGAAGTCTGAAGAGTTCAGTCCTTTCTCTCAGTATGCAGAAAGCAGATTTTTCTGCAGCAGCTTAGCCAAACTGTTCAGTGTGATGGAATACACAGCAAACATCTACAAGCCTGATTTTAAAACAGTTTAGGGAGCTCCCATGTCCCCATAGCCTCTAAAAAAGAAACTAATATAAGTGGAGTAGAACTGTTTGTATTCTACAGAATTCTACATAAAGCCAGAACTACCTAAAAGTACAGCTGTCTTCTTTGGTTAAGCTACCTCCTATCCAGTTCATAGAGTTTTTATTTAGGAAAGTGCACAACACGTTCCTCCTCAGCCTCCAGTGACTACAAGAAGTGCTTTAGTCAAAGCAGTGAATGAGTATTACAGCATATCAGCCTTGCAGGTAAGAGCTGCAGAATGCCAGTTTGCTTCCACAGCAGAACACTCAGAAAGGACTTGGTCCCCACAAGGCTGCCTTTCTCCCTAAGGCCAACACTTCAACTAACTTACAGGGAGCTGCTGCTCTTCTCTGACTCTCAGCATGTTCACCTGCAGAAGCTCCAGGAGTAACACTGTTATCAACTTATTATTCTCCTGGAAGTGCTTCATCCAGGGTGAAGCACTAAGGAGCTGACAGGAATCAAATACACTTGGTTGCAAGACAGAGGAACAGAACATAAAGCCCAAAACCTGCTTTTCTAACTGCTTCTCTCCTTGCATCTACAGAAGAGCAAGGACTGTCCAAAGAATATTCTGGTATCAAGATGCCTGCTTATCTAGTACAGATTACTGCACAGTGGACAAGAAAAGTCTGCCCTGGATCTTCAACAGCGTTTACTAATATGCCTGACAGTCCTTTATTCTAGCCTCTGAGGAACTTGCCTGTATTAAGGATGTGTGCAGGATGCAATTCTCTTCCATAATGATGATACTTGTGCCATGACTCTACAGGAATAGATACACAAGGACACTTGACAGGAGAATTGGGAGCAGCAAAAAACCTTCCATCCTGGCACAGAAAACACAGGCCAAATTTGTCTTTGTCAGCAAAAGGAACCCATGCTACATTCCTACAGGACTAAGAGATGGCAGGCTCTCTGTAGTGATCTGAAAGGTGGGAACAGGAGACAGTCAGTGGACAGACCTGAATGCTTGAGGGTACCAATAACTGAAAGGATATCGAAGATATCCTTTTCAAGCAAGAAGCAGAACAAAAAAAGTCTGATTACGCTACTTCACTTGGTCAAAAAACAGAGCTGGGCAGGGGCTGAGGAAGGAAAATAATTAAAAGAGATAAAGCTTCCCTCTGATTTAGGCAGAGAGAGTCTTTTGTTTACGAGGATGTAGAAAGCTTCCAGCAGTTTAGAGAATTGTAAGAAGCAGTATTAGCATCTGCAAGTACAAGGTACCTGGCACACAGCCACCTCAGGCAGTTTTACTATCCAAAGCTCTTAAATTATTCACCCACCACCACTTGGCTTACTGTTTACAATTTATTCAGCAAGTCCATAGGTAAGGACAGTGCCATAAAGAGAAAATAAAATCCAAAAGAAGTGTTTTTCAATTATTTTTCAATAGCTGCACATATAGACAGTCTTGCCTATTGCTGCTTTCTCCCTGCCACCCAGTTTTTAATACCCTTCCTCTGAGCACAAGGGCACTGAACAGACCACATCTAAAAGCCAGCTTCCAGCTGCACAGAAGAATCAGTGGGGGATCTTACAGCAAACCAAGCATCGATATAACACGAGGGATAGCTGGGCTACTTATTTTGCTTTCATGGTAGAATTTGAAAAGAGCTGCTTAATCAGCTTTCCTAACACTCTGAATAATTAGCAAGTAATCAAAGTCTTACAAGGATTTTCAGTGGAGTACAGCACAAGCTGTTTCCACATAGTTTTCCTAATTAGCCCTACAAACTATTTCATGCATAATTGGAGGAATTTAAATACATTTGTTCCCCATTAGTCTCCAGGGGACTTTCATGCATAAAGACATGCCTTCTTTGGTATTTTTAATCTTCGCATTTTGAAAAAATGGTGATAACCTCAACAGAACAGCAAAATCACAAACAATCTTACAGCTGAGTTGTCTCTCCAACCATCAACAGCATTATATTCCCCTCTTCCTGAACATAGCTATGCAGATGACAACACTGAACAACTACTTTATTGACATGTTTTTTTCCAAATCTGTTTCAGAGTTTGTTTCCTGTGATGGCACAAGCCTTCCTGGCAATGTTCTGCACAAGAATGAGGTGTTGGAAATCACTGCTGCAGCTTTCAGAGAAGCCAGCAAGTGTGAGCTCTGAGTTTATCCACTGAAAACAAACAGCCTGAAACTGCACACTATTAACACAACACTGGGGTTCTGCAAGAAGCTTTTCATGCCTGCAACTAATACACACCAGATGTACTACAATTTTTAGACATATTCTGCATTTTCACTCCTTCAGGAGTGCTTTGTTCTCCAACTGTGTGGAAATCCAAAACGTGTTTCTAATATGATACTGCTTAGGAGCTTGTGCAATGAGAACAGTCAAGTGATAAAGAACTATGAGAACTGAAGTGGTAGGGACTCTGAATTACTTTAAAATAAGCACATAGAACTAAGTTTCAAGGATTACTCTGATATTTATATACCTTAAAGACTGGTAATCAGCAGAGCTTCATGCCTGTTCTTCCAGGGACTAAAGACATGCCAGCTTGGAGTGCCAACATTTAGATGACAAGAGTCCAAAATATACTTAAGAAGGTTCTGGTAACTTGATATTTTCTAGGGAAGTAACTACTTTACAGTTAGGGCACAAGAAATGATCAATATTCAATTTCAATGCTCAGCTTCAACAGACATGCTACTTTCAAATAAAGAATGCATAAGGAAACCCCCTTTGGGTTCCTACTGAAGAGATAATGCTTTGTTCCCCCTAAGAGTTTACAAACACTATGGCCTAAGATCTTACACCTCATGCAATCAAGGCACAGAACAGCACTGCTAAAAGCCTCTCAGCTCCCCTACAATGACCATCATTATGTCAGCTTGACTTCCGAGATCTAAAAGGAAAGTCTATCAGGCAGCACTCAGTACTCACTTATACTAGACAGCTGGTGTATTTAGGGCTTTTAAATTGGACTGGAAAGAGTGATTGTAGCAAAGATACTGTAACCAAAATCCTCAACCCTCCCTCCAAAGCCTCATGAAGTTGTAGCAAATACTTCATATTTTTGG
This sequence comes from Odontophorus gujanensis, assembly GCA_013399175.1. Taxonomy (NCBI): domain Eukaryota; kingdom Metazoa; phylum Chordata; class Aves; order Galliformes; family Odontophoridae; genus Odontophorus; species Odontophorus gujanensis. The sequence goes on along the minus strand of VXAB01000978.1, from coordinate 30,004 downwards.
TGAAGTATGGGCCATGCACTGATTCTGGAGGCCCCAGAATGGGAGGCCAAAGATCAGTCTGCACTAATACACAGTTGATAGAAGCTCACATTGACAGCGATTTTCTTAGAGCTGTCTATTATGTCATTACTTTATTAAACTAGTTATGATTATGAGCTTTACTCGGTAATAGATTTCAAAAGTCCAGTCAACTTAAGATATTTCACACAAAAAGTAGGCACTTCAAAACTAAGAGCCATCCCTGCATTCGTTGTAAGTGCATGGACACACTACAAAAACGTTTCCTTCCTGTGAGCTCTGACAGATTTCCTTCCTTCTAAAAAGGAGAGTGCATGAACAGGAACAAGAGCTGATTGCAACCATCCCTCACCTGCTTCCACAGGCTGTACAGTGCAGTACCAGCACACATATCCTATACAGAGGGGCACAGATGTTTTTCCACACGTGGAAAGCCCTTGGTCTTACCCCAGCTACCTGGTACACTAGCAACAACGAAGTGTTTGGCTCAAAATATACTTTTCCTCAAGAGAATACCCCTCCATTCATTAACACTCAGGTTTATGAAATACAATAGGCAAAACAAAAGTCAATGTGGAAAAAAGATCCTACTCACTCTTTGGTCAGCAGTGGGCAGGATTTGAGCAGAAAGCGGGACAAAGCAGAGTCCTGGTAGATGAGTTCAGGAGGGGCAGTTGGGCTTTTTAAATTCAAACAGCGAACAATAACATAGAGAACAGCAGCCACTGCAGCAAGCTTCACCCCATCAAACACAGCTGGCAGCTCAGGGGTTTCCAGCATCACACTCATGTTGAACCTGGAAATAAAATGCCATATTAAAGCCTTCTAGAATGTACTGTTGGATAAGAACATCAATTGCCACACTGAATACAAAGTTATTAGATAACTTCATTAGTCAGTTAACAGTACTACTGAAATCCTAAGTATATCAGCTTGGACTAGCAACTTTTAAGATGAAAGGATGATTGTTTTGTACTGCTCAAAGCACTGATCACAAGGAATGGAAACCGAATGACCAGTTGGGAAGGAGATTTGTTCCTATCAGTGCTGCACTAGAACTGTAACAGTGTCAGTCTCAGGTGTCAAACCCCACAGCCAGTTCATGCTTTTGGGACCTTGGCCAAGACTACTCGGCTCAAACAGAAGCTGAGTGAAAAATCATGGTATAAAGGAACATCAGTAGTTTGGATATTCCTTCCGAAATGTTTAAGTCTTGATAAAGAGAACTTGAGAGAACTACTGTGATTAGTTCCTCAGCCTGAACTCTGCAGCCCTTTGCAAATACTGCCACTAACTCCCATGTGTGCTTAGGGTGATTACTTCATGTACCACAGAGTTCAAAGTTTCTTTTAATTCACTGCTGTTCCACAGCTAAAGGAGGACTAGGTTAAAACCTATCCCTCTGAGAGCTTCTGAGTAAAGGAAGTGGGGGAAAGGGTGGGAGAATTAAAAAAAAAACACCACCACTCATTATAACAATATCCTTGCAGTTCAAAAACACGTTCTTGAACCGATCCAGCTGTTTTCAAACACTTGGTTCACGGAGAAACTTCATCCATACTCTTCCACTGGTCCTTCCTCAACCACATAGATTACCCAAGAAAGATACTGACAAGTAAAGCCTTACTAATGTCACTTGTCTTCAAACCAGGAGAAACAGCCTGTTCTCAGTAGAATGTTCACCGTCTGGATCCACGTGCCAAGCAACCCTGCGAAGGGAGGGAAAGCAAGCTGATCAGTAGCAGTAAGGATCTGTATCTGTTACAAGGAAAACCACACATGTTTCAAGCAGTCCCTTCACAGACGCATCAATTGATCTGTGCCTTCAGTCTGAGCCACTCCAACCCTGACCCACTCGCACTGCAAACCTCTCTTACCGTGGGAGCTGCCAGCCTAGATCAGCTGCCTACAGCACACTAATCCATCTGCGGCACAGAAATATCTACACAAGGAGGGACAGACAAAACAATAATGAAAATTAACGCAGCTTCAGAAAAAAGCTATGACCTTCCAAGACAGAGGAGGCATTCCTCCCAGTTACAACAGCTACCCAAACCTCTTCACACTGAGAAGACAAGAACTAACAAGGTCCTGTTACTGAAGTGCCAAGTCAGACTGAAAGCTTTCTGCCTGTTCACACACATGCATTCTGAGAAGTTTTATACACAGCACCCCAACAAGAGGGTGAGAACCACCAGCAGCCTGAGATGCAGCTACCTAATTAACACTGCTGCACACACACACCAAGGTTTGTTACAGCAATTTGATAGTACTAATAAAGAGAGAGCTTTCAGCCTTGTAACTGCAAAGTGCAAGCGATATGTACAACTAGAGCTGGATTCCTTGCAGGAACAATAAGCTGATATGGAAATGGGGCTTCCAGGAAACAGCTCCAGCACTGTCTGCTCCCTCTGACTCAGGAAGATATGCCAACAAGACAGGCCGTACTGAAGCCCTGCTCTTCTTCCTCTCAGGAGGACAAAGCCTCAGAAGTACTTTCTGTGCTCAGTGCAGCTACACCAAAACCCCTTGGAGGAAAACAAGTCTGACATCAGCTATTGATCGCCAGCAGGATGGAGAGCCACAAGTGTCTGGTATCTGTGCAGCCAAATGAGCAGGAAACTACAGCAAACCACAGCGATGATGATGGCTTCTTCATGGCCAACAGCAGAAAAGAACTGTGTTCCTGAGCAGTCCCTGCCTAGATGACAACCAGGTGACGAGCACACCTTCCTCGGCTACAACTGAGGGAAATTCTGTCGGCATCTTCTCTGTTACTTCTCTAAATGAAATAGTGAGGAGAAATGTTACCTATGACCTTCCTGCCGCCTGGACCTGAGGCGTTAGCTGTTTACAGCTCTCACATCACTACTGAATTTGTTAAAAATAAAACAGGGCACGATTAGTCACCAGCACTTTGTACCAGTGACTCAGTGCAGCTCACCCAACTTGCCTGCGCTGTTCTCAGAGCCCCCTCCCCCACAGTCCTTGGATTACAAACACACCTTGTGTGGTACTGCTATAACCAGCTCTTTTTTTGCCTGATGCTACCTAAAAAAGCGGACTAGCTTGGTGGTGCTTAGAGGAAAATAAGCAAGTTGATAGGCTGGACTATCCTCTCAACTCTAACAAACCAGTACTTTTCCCTTTAAGAATCTAAGAACAAAATCGTGGATTATTACTTAGGTAGATGAAGGCACCTACAACACGTGCTAAAGGTTCAGGACCTGCAGAGGCTCAGTCCTGAGTGTTTATGCAAGCAACAGAGACAGCACTGCTGCTGCAGTTGCACAGCTCTCTGTGGCAAACACTTTATGCAATAAATCTATTCTAAGAAGGCAACATTGGTAAGCCCAGTGCCCAGGGCCAGGTTGCAGCACATTTCCAGCATCTCTCCAGGTCTGAAGCTCTGGGCAGACCCATCTCTGCCAGGGCAGATGTGCAGGAGCTGAGCCAGAGCACTCAGCTCTAAAATTGTAAGGGTTTAGCTTACCGAAGTGGATTTGAGAGCTCTCTGCTTCTAATCACACACATCAAATGTTCCTATTTACGAGCAGAGATGAGGTCACCTTGCTCCTCTTTCGTTAAACCCTTTTTGCATTGGCCCAATGAACTTGTCAGTTGATGAAAAAGTACGGATAACCACAGCATCGAGCCAGGCAAATTTTAATCTTGAATCTCCTCAAAATGGGTCAGTACTAATATGAACAAACAGACATTTGGCCTTTCTATATAGAGAACACAGGACTCGCTTTTAGCAAGCAAGTCAAAATTAGCAAAGCACAGTAAGAGTGCATCACTGGAAGCAATCAAGCCTGCCTCTTCATGCATCATGAGCTTTCAAGATCAACAAGGAGAAGTACTAGGCAGCTGAAGCTGTTGCCCTAATGAGCTACAGTTCTTCCAGTCAATATCCTGAAGTTCTGTTTGTGACTGAAGACTAACTTTAAAAATCAATCACTGCAAAGCAAGTGCTAGGTTGGTGCAGCTTTGTCATTTGCCCTTTCATCATAGAATAAAAAGCTGGAAATCAATCAGAAAATAATTATTTCAGCACTACTGTTAACAGAGTGCATCTCTTGTGCATGTATAACAAGGAAAAATATAACCACATTTTTTCCCAGGTCGAGATGAAAGTACCCCAGAAGGCAGCAGAGTTGCAGCAAACTCCTCACTTACAAAAGGTGTAAGGTACTGGGAAAGCAATCACCAGGCTATTTCATTGTACTGTGATGACTGACAGCATATCAGACTTGCACACCTTTGTGTTCCTGGTGAGAGGAGACTTCTAAGCACAGAGGTCACTTCCTCCCCATGACTCAAGGAGGCACAGGCAGCATTTGGGAGCTACCAAGCATTACAGCTCCTCCACCCATAGCAAAGCTGCATGCAGCCCTGCATTCTGCAAAGCCAACAAGGGCACTGACGAAAGCCACTCCCATAGGGACCCTCCCTCACACCTTCTTGTGAGTAATTTAAAACCTGGAAGACTCATTCCACCAAAGCACTGGTAATATTTGACGCTAAAGTGAAGACACAGCTCTACGGAAGTGCCTACAGCCCAAAGAACAGGCAGCCACTGCAAAAGGACTATACTAGGAAGTTATTTTATGCACAGTTACGTCTACTGAAAAATCTTGAAGAAATTCAGTTCCCAGGAAGGAAGTTTGATACAAAATCCTCCCAAATACCCTCTTAACCATCTGTGTTCAAGCTTGCTAGTGCTTTCAGAGCTCAGCTGACAGCAAATACTGAGGAATACCCAGCAAAGATTAAAAGCACTGAAAAACTCCCTTTCTTACCCCTTTAGAATTCCTACAAAGAATTGCAGTGCCCTCTCTTTTTTGCTACAACTCAGAAGTTTCAGACATTGCCTGGACTTTTAATTTGGTTTCACCGCTTGCACACAGAAGATCCTGAAAGCAAGTCTACAAGGCAAGAGAAATGAAACCCAGTTGTGCATAGGTCAGATCAGAAGCAAGGGTTGTGTTTTTCTTCCTTTTTTGAAGAGAGAAGGGGAAGGCTGAGTCGCTGAAGTGAGTTCTTTAGGGAATATTTCCAGGAAACTCTTTAATAACAGTCAAAGCCAATGCCTCTCTCAAAAGATTCACCATAAAACCAGAAGTTACGGTGCTACCACACAGGGCACTGCGGTCTGTAATATGGGGAATATTATTAAGGAATGGGTGGGAACTTGAGGCACTACAGTGCTCTGGAACAATGCTAAGCTTTGTGTCAGTGTTTTATTTGAAACTCACTGCAGGAAGCATGGAGAAGTGTGTCACAGCGTGCCTTCCTTTCAGTCAGCGCAGAGAAAGATGGTTAGAAACCGCCCCAGTGCAAACCTGTGTAAGGAAGGTATGCTCCTACACATCTGGGAAAGACCCTAAAGCAGTGTCTCTTGATAGGAAAGGGTACCAGAGTAAGATTTGGTAGAGTGCTGGAAGACGGCTGGAGGGCACAGCAGCTACCTGAGTACACAAGAATTTAGGATGAGCAATGAAAAAGCTTCAGGTTTTATCAACAACCCACTATCTTGGCTTCCACCAAGCACTTCTAATAGAATGTATATATTTTTTCTAGTAAAAGAGTGTTAAGCCTAGACTGCTTCTTTCAGATCTCCAAAGAAATACATGGATACAAATACATTAGGGCCACACCAGTACCAACCTCATCTTTTTATGTACACACCACAGAACCTATTATCTTCAGAGATATCTTGAAAGAGAACATAGCAGAAACACACTGAGATCATCTGGACGCGCTCCTCAGCACTTCTGGCCATTTAGAAGAGACAATTGAGTTTCAGACCTCCAAGCACAGAGCGATTTATTAAGAGTTAGCTGAGCACTTCGAGCACTTGGACTTTCAGGAGATGCGACTAGGAAGCAAAGTGCAGTCCTCACCAGAGACATCACGCACTTATCAAAGCCCAGTGCAGTTTTGTCATCAGACATGTGACAGATTTTTTTTTTTTAATCTCCAAACAAACAGGGCACGCTGACATGTACTTTTGCAAGGATGCTTACTGGAATAGTATTTGGACAGCACACATGCAAATCCCTCTCCCTTGTACCAAAGCCAGCACCCAGGCCAGGATTTGGCTGGCTGGTGAGCATACAAAGCAGCAGGTACTGTTTACACCACGATCCGACAAGAATTTGTTGGCTGCTGTCTTCACTGGAATTTGACCTTTTCACCAGATACAATACTTGGCTCATGCATTAAATCTGGAGGTACTGTGAGGCTACAGGGACAAAGTTCATAACATGAGGCAGCATCAGCACGGCCAGAAAGACAGATGTCTTTAACTGGAGCATTTTTTTTATCTTTTGACTTAGAGTAAGTCCAACACATTCAGAGCAGAAGCCAAGCACCTCAGAAGGCAAGATATACATGCCAGGGCAGCTAGTTTGAGAAAATACCTGAAGAAAATTCTATAGCCCACAGGGCTAAAGACTCCTCATGTGTTTCACTTCTCCATGAAGGTTTATTTACAGTCAAATGAGCCTCAAATTTCACTTCCTTCCAAATGACAGAGCTGCTTTTGTTCCTGCACATCATTTTAACTCATCAGAATGGCTGTGCTGTACAACAGGCAGCTTCTCTATCTTACATAAGGAGAAAGATGGTATATACTGGAATCCACATAGCAAGCCAGCTGGATCTTGTTTATCACACATTGAAAAACACCATGCTAGCTTTTACTACACACACCTGGTATACAAGTTACACTAAGACCACTATAGCTCCAATGACTCCATAGAAATCAATTAATGGCATCTTATCAGAAAGATTTATGACCTTCAAGCAAACATAATTCATCAGTTATTAAAGAGACTTAGGACTCTGACACACCCTAATTGCTGCATTATGGAGCAACAAAGCAGGGCTTCAGCTCTTTGTAGCAGCTTTGCGAGGGGAAAAAAATACTGGCTAACACTTCCTGCAGTCTTACAGCATGAGCAAGTGCCAATAACATACCACACAGCCTCGTGTCAGAGCGCAGTATTAAGCTGGAGGGAAGGTCAAGTTACACAGAACCTCAAAATCTCCATTCAGAATGGAAAGCTATGAGTACCAAGCCACAGTTAAGTGAGCTAATATGAACTGCATTACAGATTGAAAAGCACAAGAACCTGCTCTGTTCCTTCATCGCATTTTGAAAGACAGCATCATACTGCCAAAGCCTCGTTTGTCCTCAGGCTTGATCCCTCTATCCCCAAGCTGTCAGAGCTCAGAAGAGCAGACTGAAATCCAAGCAGATCCCAGCTGCTGCAAGCACAGCAGCCTGGCTGCACAGCAGGGAAGCACCATCCATTGAGCCAACAGGAACTGGACCAATCCTGACTTAAGCAACCAGAAAACACCAATACCTGAAATATTAACAAAGTCTGAGGTGCCACTTTGCTCTGAAGTCTTCAAAGACTTGCTTATTCTTCCAGCAGCTCAGCTCCATCACTGTACAGATTTGCAGAGCCATTCATGCTGAAGCTGCCCATGGCAGAAGGAAGGCTGGCACTTGAGAAGTCTGATTCACACCATCACAATCAAAACAAAACAACGTGTCAGAATTGAGTAGAATACAGGGAGACAGGACCTGACCAACACATACCTACCCCCACTGAAGAACACTCACTGAATACAACAAGCAGAGGTTTTGAACTGATAGAGCAGCCAGCAGCAACTCAAAGCTGGGAGAGCTCAACTCCTCTCAGTCCTGCTGAGTGTGAATGGCAGTTAGGGATATTACAACCACACGTCTTTGGAATTTCTCTTTACAAGGCTGTTCACTTTGTGCATCTGCTTTCCTTAATGTAAGCTTTTCACATTCCCACACGCCCAACCAACATGGCGTTTCAGTTAAGGAGCAATCAGACTTGAATGCTCTTGGTGCAATTTTTCTGCAAACCACATTGTGCTGAAAAGGTATATTTAGGAGATGTAAATAAGTTTAGAAGCTGGGATGGAAGCAGGGTATGTTGAGAACAGTGAAGACCCCGCTAGCAGCCAACTTGTCATTGCTGACCTCTTCTGCAAGGAGCCCGGATTGCATTAGGTACTCAGAGCACTATTTTATTACCAAATATCCAAGTGACAAGAACAGCAGAAGTTTCAGAAGGGGTTGGTTTGTTAGCAGAGCTCAGTTCATACTGACAGAGGAAGCTGTCATTACTACTTATCCTAGACAGACTGAAGCTACGAGAAGTATACTCAAGTATTCTTCAGCAGTAAACCACGTTTCCAGTGCCAGGCACTTCCTGGTGAATCTAGTGATACAGATGATTATCAAGTCAATTGGTACGGGTGGAGAAAAGACAAGCCTTTGGGCAAAAAATCCTTCCTAGAGATGAAAGAGCCTATGATCACTGCCTGACTAGGTTAGTGTCATTGCCACCCACGTATTCTGGACAAGTGAGACTTTGTCCTCTCTAGAAGGACAGATTGCCTTTGCACACTGAAATGAACTGTTTGATACCGAAGTCAATCAGCGGAGTGTGAGTGGTTAGTTATTTATACTGCTTATAAGCATAATCTCCAAGAATCAGGCTGAAGAAGTGCAAATATTTGTTCAGAAGTTCATTTTCCATATATAGAAACAGCTGATCTACGGCACACATTACAATCAGCTGTACTCTAAAGCACTGTGAAATAAGACGGTCCAGAGAAGCTTAATAAAAGTGGATGACACCAACATCACAGCAGAACTTTAAAGATTTCAGCTTTTGCTGGGAAGTTCACAAAACCAGGAGCCACCAGTCATTTCCAGAACCAACAAGAAAAGCTTTTTTGCCTTTCCCATGGTATTAGGCTATAAAGCACCAGGCCATTTCTAGTATTCTAATGACAACATCAGTCTAGATTTGTTGCAAACAAAAGCATCTGGCAGGTGAAGCATATCATTAAATGCTAAACTTCTAACTTACGACACAGTCATAAGGCAGAAATAGTCTGAACTTTCAATAATGCCAGCTAAGCTACGAGTCTGTTTTGTACCTGCTAATTTTATCAAGCTTTCGTGCAGCTCTCTTGCACACAAAGCTCACACACATCTCATGACAGTGCTTCTCTGATGTTTGACAGGCCTGCCAAAGCCTGAGCAAATATGATCTGCACGCTCCACAAACATCAGCTGAGGTTGGCGTCCACACCATTCAACTGAAACTCCAAGTACTAAGGACCCCAGTATGCACAGCCCTACTACAGATGTCACTAAATCCCATTGCTTGTTAACTTAACCCAAGTTGTGACACTGCCAGAGCTGGCAGCATGAAGGATGAAGAGGCAGGAGTTGGAAAGCAAGAAAGATGAGTAACAGCACAACAGCAGCACCCAGAACGTTTTTGTTATCCAGTGATTAAACTACAAAGGGGTAGAACTGTTGCTGTAAAGCCACCATTTTCTGGAGCATATGGTTTTATGTGTATATATGTAAGTAGAGTTGTAACTTGGTAGATTTGGATAAACTCCTCATGTCTCTTCATGGACAAATGATGCTATTTTGTCATCTTTCCTTCTCTACATCGCAGAACAGTGCCCATTTCAGTGTGTTTTCACATGACATTTAATAACACAGCCTTACGAAACACAGACAAACCAGCTGTATATTCACTGAAGTGAAAACACGCTTTTGGAGAAGTAGAACAAATCCATTTTTAGCTTAACTTCTTCAAAAAGAGTTCCAGATGGTGGAAAGCGTTATACTCAACCTCTGTGGCTTCTCTGGAGGTTGCAGAGGGAAGAGATTTCACCGCTAGGAAAGACAGAACCCAGCACAATGCCCCATCAGCCTCATCCCCTATCTAGGTAACTCACTCAGGAACACTGAGGACCTGCCAGAGCAAAAGCTGAAAAATGACTGCGCTTAAGAATGAGACAGGAGAGCAGGAGGACTCAAATGATACCTTCCAGTTCTTCACTGTTCTTCCTGCTCTTGCTGCTGACTGTGGGACCGACACAAGAGGAGAGCAGATCACTTATTCGAGCTGTTCTTATAACACGAGCACTGAACAAGCACCTGAGAAAGAAGCTGCAGCAGATGAACCCAGAAGAGAGACCAACAAACCACCAAGGACACGGCGTCAAGAACAGAACCACCCACCTGGGCACCGCGTTACAGAAGGAAATGCCACCCCCAAAAGTCACATACGAAGAATGCAAAGGGCCAAAGGATGCGTCCGATGAACGCCGTATCAGTGATGACTACACGCCAACATAACAGTGCTATGGGTGCGGACGAGCGCGATAACCACTGATTAACAGGGCACCGCAGCAGTTAGCTGATTAATAAGGCACACATGCTTATTACTGATGAAATGGGAGCACAACAGCCATCTGTAAGCGGCAGACCGGACCTTACCACCCGACTGCCTTCCGCACGCCAACAGCAAGAGGAAGCCGTCCGACATCCTCTTGGATGCGTTCAGAACTCAACTACAGAATGAAACCCATCCCCCTCACGGCCTCCCCGACCGCGCCGCAGCGCTGCCGCTTCCAACGGCCCCGGAGGAACCGCCCCTCGGAGACGGCCCGGCCGCCTCCGCGCGCGGGTTCAGCTCCGCCGCCGTCCCCGCTCACCTGCAGGCCCGCCCCGGCCGTCACCGCCGCTCCCGCCCGTCTGCGGCGGCCCGCTACCCGCGGCCCCTTAGCAACCTCCCTAGCCCTCCGATTGGCCCAGCCGCCGCGCCGTTCTCGCTCCACCCCGNCCGGCCGCCTCCGCGCGCGGGTTCAGCTCCGCCGCCGTCCCCGCTCACCTGCAGGCCCGCCCCGGCCGTCACCGCCGCTCCCGCCCGTCTGCGGCGGCCCGCTACCCGCGGCCCCTTAGCAACCTCCCTAGCCCTCCGATTGGCCCAGCCGCCGCGCCGTTCTCGCTCCACCCCGCGCGGCGATTGGCTGGAGGGCGGGCTGAGGGTAGGGCCGCTTGTGTGCTATTGGACTGCGTCTGCGCGGCGGGGAGGGGACGTGCGGTGTCATTGGCTCTCCGGCCTGTCAGTCGGGAGGCGGGGCGGGGAGGGGCGGGGCTGTCGGTGGCAGTGGGGTGCGGCGGCGGCGGGCGCCATTACGGAGCGAGGCGGGGCTGGGTGGGGGTGCGTGTGGCCTGCTGCAGCTTCCTGCCATTGGGGCAGCCCTCCGAGCCCCTTTGGCTGAGGGGATCGCAGGGCTGGGTTGTCCCGAGTGAGCAGAATGGGGTGCCAGCAGCTGGCATCCTATCAAAGCGTGCTCAGGTGCGACATCACTGTAGTACAGGGCTACAGTGTGACCAGAAGCGGTCGTTTAATCGCAGCGCGGCCCGTTTGGGATTCCCATAATGGTTCCTGCATCCTTACGTGGCTGTGGGTGCAGCTCGGGGCACGGAGGGAAAGAAACGACAGAAATGTCTGCAATGCGCTGTTTGTGTACTTAGTTCTGTGGTGGCGGCCCAGAAGAGCCGTGTGTTCAGTCGCACTGACATCAACATTCTAGCGATGTTTTCGGTTGCTTTATATAACCACATGGAAAAATCCTTGCCCTGTTCTCAGCCGTTTCATTACCTCTGTTTACCGGGAATTGGAGCTGCCTGTGTCAAGAAAGCTCTTGGTCACATTTTCCAGAGTTGTGTATCTGGAGAGATGAGTAACTGCCTAGCACTGAGTCACGGCTGTGGGGAAGGCAGCCAGGCACAGCTGGTGACTGCCGTGCTGCTGCCCTGCTCACCTCCCAGCTCTGGATGAGACCTGCACCTTGCAGTTAAGCTCATCTCCTCATCATCAGCTTTTAATTAACTTCACGACAATGTCCAGGGTGTACGGTGGCTGTTAAACCTGATGGTGACTCCGCTGGGCCGAAGTCTGCTCTGACTGGATACAGCTGAGTTATGATTAAGCGACAAGATTGGCTTATTAGATAAACTTCCGGTATCAGCCCGTTGCCTGACTGTGTGAGGAATGTGTTTGATTACACGCAATTGCAGTCCTGCAGATTGCAGCTGTACCTCACTGCTCACAGTAGGACTGCAGGAAAGCATACAGCGAAGCGGTGCTGAGGGCTCTCACTTTGAGTCCTCGAGGCTGCTGGGCATTTCTCAGACACAAGAAAAGCTTGGCTATTAGAAGAGAGCTTTCAGCACGCTGCTGTAAAGCAGAATGAAGATAACTCTTGTCTGCGCGCTTCGTGCTGAAGAAGAGAAGTAAAACATAAGGCAGCCTTTTATATCAGAGGTGCTCAGGCACAATGAGGAGTGAGATCTGAGAAAAACACTGAATAGGTGGCAGCAGAAATTCACCCATGGATGTGACGGTGGGCCCGACCACTGAGCTGTGTGCTTTTTGCAAGAAGAAGGGATGTGGTAGAAAGGCGCTGAATCTCCAGATGGGGAAGAAGGAACCCAGGAGAAAAGCAGGCTGTTTCAGCTGTGTTTTCTAGCATGGGAGCTGAGATGGATGGGAGGAAGCAAGTGTGTTTGTGAATGCAAACCTGACCGTGGGCTATTAAAACAGCCTCCGAGTCGTGTCTTGCAGAGGAAGCTGCCTTTCTTCTGAGTGTGTGGGGAACTGATGTTGCTGTGGCCAAACCCATGCGATGATTAGCACGGCATGGCATGGCTTGCTGGTGTGGGAGCAGTGGTGTGCGCAGGAGGTGGCTCGCAGCCAGGAAGGAGTTGGGCCATTCAGCACACAGCTCACGCTCGGGAAAAGCCATCCAAGCAGTTGCTTAAACCATCCTGGAAAAGCAGGGTGCTGGGAAGAGCCAGCTCCATTTCCAGCCTGGCTGTCTCATAGGGATTCGGCAGGTCTAGGCCAGCAGGTCCTTGTCTGATGTTCCTGCACCATAGTGGGGTGGGGGTGCCTGTGATGCTTAAGGTGCAGGAGAATCCCTCTCTGATTAGCCTGGGTACTGCAGAGGAGGCCCAATGTATTGCTTTGCTTTGCCATTGGGCAGTTACAACAAGGCCAAGAAAAGGTGGACTGTAATTTTGCCTTTAAAAACTGGGCAGGTACGAGGCACTGAGAACTTAATGCAGTGCTGGGCCAGGCTGATACTCACCTGTGCAATGACCTTTTGTTCTTCACATCCCTCTCTCTTTCGGCCACTGCCACCACGAGGATTTCAGACTTTTCTGCTTCAATTCACTGGGTCAGCTTTTCTCCTTCTCAGCGAACTCATGATGTACAGTTGAACTTAAGGCCACCCAGGGAGTTTGTACCTCTCAGGAAACCTTTTTGCTGCTGGAATCTCTGGGGTGTTGATCTCTGCCAATGCAGCAGCAGCAGATAGAGAATATATAACTTATGACAGGGTTTGATTGCCAGCTGAAAGGAAGTACCTGTCAGGGACATGTGAGCAGAGAAAAGCTTTTTAGATGGAAACAAAAGCAATGATTTTTCCTCTCTACCTTCCCTGCCATGCCTGTGAGATTCTGACTTGCTGGCTGCAGCACTCTGCTGTTTGAGGGTCTGTTGGATCTGGATGCACAGTGCTCTTTGGACTCTTACGTGTTTTCTGAAAATGGTGTCTGAAAGCGTAATGAGCACTTTGCAGATCTCTAAATAGATCAGCCTTCTGTCCTGGGGAGCTGACAATGTAAAGAGTCAAATGCTAGGGATGGGGGAATGGCTGCATCATACAAACCATCCGTGGAGGTGGCACGTGGGTCCACCTGCTCAGTATTTTTCCATCACATTTTCATTCAGTTGCTCGTTGCCAACTTTGAGCTCTGTCTCTCTCTCTCTCTTCAGAAGTTTCTGCTCTGAATTTATTTATTTATTTTTGATGTTCTGGGGAGGCAGAGTGTGAGCAGCAGGTATCTGGCAGGCAGCGAGCAGGGAGGGAAGCTGTCGGTGGAAAGCAAGATGGAACAAATGAATGTAGCAAAGCCAGAGAGATGTATGAGCTTCTCCTGGAGTACTTCCAAGATGTCATACTGAATAAAAGCAACTGTTTGTCTTCCATTTAATTCCAAGTGGTCTGTCTGACGTTTGCCATTATACGGTGTTCCTGAGGTTGGAGTTTGGAAAGGCTATGATTATCCAGCCTCAGAAAGACAGCGAGGGAGGCTGCTAAACCCACACTTCTTCAGGGGCTTCTTGTGAAATACTTCGGAGAAGTGGTGCTGAATGAGGAGAATGAGCCAGGGGCTGCAATCCTGCAAACAGAAAAGCTCAGTGAACAGAAGGATTATTGGTCCCCTGTGAAAATCTGATTTTCTCCTGCTTTGGGAAAGGGGAAGAGCCTCTTCCTAGAGAGCAGTGCTTATGGAAATGAAGTGAGCAGAGGTGGAACCACTTCTTTGTGCCAAAATAGTGGGAATTGGGACAGGCTGGGAGGTGGGGAGTACAAACTGAGTTTGGATGAGGGTGGAAACAAAAAATGAGGGTGTGGGTTGGGGGACAGGGTGATGGTGTTGGAGAGCAAAGAGCCAGAGCTCTGCTTCGTGGAGGTGTAAAAAGAAATCTGGGAGGGATGTTGGGGTAGGGTTGGGATGGGGTGGGGTGTCATGGGGAGGAAACTGGTTTGTTGCTGGGGTGGGAAGCTGGAGGGAATGGCTTGGGGGGGTTAGGAGGCAGGGTAGCTGTGGGATGGGGGGTGCAAAGGAATCCCCATGTACCAGTCTCAGCCAAGTGGGGAACTTCTGCTACTACATCCAGAGCTGGGGTGACTACCCTGGTCCTGATCCACAAATTTTCCTTGGGATCCACACTTTGCAGAACTTCTGAGCTGCGCAGTAATCACGCCGTGGTGGCACTGCACGGGGCTGGGTGTGGAGAGACAGGAGTGGTGGAATGGTTGTGGTCCTCCTTCCAAACCAGCACGGAGCTGTGGCCCTAGCGGAGGCTAGAGGGTGCTGTGCTGCAGGGAATGGGCGTCCTCCCTCCTACCCAGCAACCTTTCAGAGGCAGGTAAAAGGGTGCATAAAATGCTGTGTTTGAGGTGAGGTGGAGACACAGTGCTGGTTGTGATTACTAACACCCCTAAGGTTCTTTCACGCTAAAACATCAGCCTTGTCTAGCTCATGTTAACCCCCAGAAGATGGTGTACAGAAAGGGTTGCTTTCCTCTGGGCAGGGCTTTGTGGTTTGGGGGCTGTGGGATACAGCATGGGGAAGGATGTGGCCTGCAGACAGCTGCTGTTTGCATTTTGGGGTCTGACGAATGCTGATCTCATTTGTGCATTGTACAGATGGAGCAGAGCAAGGGGTGTCCCAGGGTTATGTTGGGGTGTGGGAAAAAAAGATGAAGGATGTGGGAGAACTGAAACTAGTACTTACAACAATGCATGAAAAGGCAAAAGGGAGGGGACAGAGATAGTGGTTGGGGAGAGGAGTGAGACAATGGGGGACAAATCAGAAGACGGAGGTAAGAACTTGTGGGGGGGAATATAAAATAGATGTACACGGGTGCCAGGCTGATCCCGGAGCCCTGCAAAGAGCACAGTGGGTGGGAGGCAAGGGGGGCACAGCACACAGGGCTGTGTTTGTGCAGCAGCTGGCAGGCAGCTGCAAGACCAGGCAAAGCCACGGCATGCTCCCAAACACGCTGCTCTCCGTGTCACTGGCTGCTACTGCAAAGCATGCCAGCTAACCGCAGGCAGTCCGAGTGAACGTGCCTCCTGCGTGGGGCTGCACGTGCTGTGCAAAACGCAGCCCTGCCATCTCCCCGCTGCAGCTCTGGTGCCACCATCCTTCCTCGTGGCTGGCAGATCTGTCTGCCTGCAGCAGATGAGGACAAATGAGGAGGAAGACTGCAAAGGAACCCCATTTCACAGCAGCTCTGACAGGATTGCACCTAGCTCAGGGTCATGGTTTACCTGCTGGGGCTGTCAGGGCTGCAGCCCGTTGCCAGTGGGGGCAGCTGGGGACCCAGCACTGCAGCTGAGCCCATGGGACTCCTCTAGCAGCCCCTGGGACGCATGGGGTTTGCAGACAGGAACTTGCATTGTGGGGCAGGGTGGCAAGGCAGCAGAAGGGGACTGTAAAATGGATACGCCAAGAGGGAATTTGATGGCAGAATACAAATTGATTCACTCCTTGGCCCGGAAAGTTGCTGAAATGTTTCTGGATTTTGTAACAACCCTTGTCACTGTGACACAGAGAGTAAATGAGCTGTTCCAGTGGGAACAGGCTTCCTGTTCTTACGGCTTCTTTTTCCAGTTGTTTCCCACCTCGCCTTTCCTTCCAGTTCAGCTGAGATCTGGGCAGCTCTGGTGCCTGCAGGGGTGGTGGCATGGGCACAGCTGCAGCAGATGTTCAGGTGTTGGAGCGTTGCCAGTGTCACAGCTGCTGCCACGGGTGACACTGCTCCCAGAGCCCTGAGCGAGGTCACCAGTGTGGTGGGAGTTCCCATGAAGAAGGATAGAAAGAGGACTGGGGTGTGGCTAACAGTGGATGACTTAAACATGTGTTAGTGTAAACCTCTGGGCGGGCAGAGAGAAACATCTTCCTGCTTGGGATGATTTACAAGGGTCTGGTGCAAAACAGAGCTCTAGGAAGTGTTCTGCCGTGTGTATGGAGGTGCCCAAGGTGTGCTGCGCCTTGGGTTTATGTATCCTCCCTGTTGGGTCTGGGCACCCAGAGAGAGCAGCAGCCCTGCCTGTTGCTGACACGTGGGTTTCATTAGGAACACATGTCTGGCCTGGAGTTTGTTTTCATTTCCTTTTGAGGAGAGGAGGAGCTGTGGCAGAGGAGGAGTAAGCAGCTGAGCCGGCTCTCCTGGGCACAGAGCTTGGTGCCAAGCATGCTCTTGCTGTGGTTTCCGCTGTGGCTCTTCAACCCACGGGGCTGGAGGCACCTGGGAAAAGCTTCAACCCTACCAGGATCTGTTTGGATTGGGAGAGCAGCTCCTAACCGCATGGGGAGACCCTGTGGCTCCTGATGGCCTCCAAGAACTGCTGTGGGCTTCAGGGCCTTTGTTGGTGGTGTGACCCCAAAGAAGTAGAGACAGGGCTCTGTGTTCTGCCACCACAGCTGTAGATCTAGCTGCTGGAATGCATCTCAAAGACACCGAACGTGCCTCTCTTCAGGAAGAAACACATCCCAGAGCTGTGGCAAGTTGCCTCACCTGACTCTGGGGGGATCAGAGCAAGGGGGAGGCATGGGCAGGGGGCGAGGCAGGGCTCAGCCTTCTAATTACCTTCCGAGATACAGAGATCAAAGGCAGTTTGGCAAATGAAGGAGGCCCAGGGCTGGGCAGAGCCTCTCCTGCATGGATGGGCGGGTGGGATGGAGGAGGGAGCGTGCCCTAATGAGCAAACCACCCTCAACCAGCCGGTAGGACAGGTTCTGGGCTCCCTGCAGCCCTTGGCCCAGCACCCAGAGTTCATTATTGCTGGTACATATTCATAAAGCATTAGTGCTGTGGGGCCCCAGGTGTTTGATCAGATCAGGAGCTCGTTCCAGCCCTACAGTCCTGCAGGGGAAGCGTGTGCTGAGAGCACGTGGACCGCATGGATGGCTTGAGCAATGGGCCATCCTGATAGCAGGAGAGCGAGCTGCCCCGTGCCACAAAACCTCACTTATCAAGAGGAACCTAGGTGATAAAGTTATCAAGTGTACAATTTAATGCTTTTTGTCAAAGGGGGGAGCTTGCCAAGAGCTTCTTGAACAAAAGAGGCATGGCTTTATCTACCCCTGGCATCTGCTCGCAGTGGGGCATGCCAGGGTCACTCATGCTGATTGATGAGCAGTTTCGGTCATGCACTGCGGCACAGTGCCAGTTCTTGCTGCGGGATGGGGGCTGGATGTGGGCTCTACTCTGTCCTTCCCATCCTGGGAAGCTCTATGGTGAATTGCCACCACCGGCAGCCAGGCTGACCCAGGGAGTTCCTCCCAGGGTGGGTAGGGATGAGCCTTGAGAACACATCTCTAAAAGGCCAAGCCCACGTCCTTGCCTACCAGATAGACCAAAAAAAAAAAAGGGAGCCCGGTTCTCTCTTCAAGCCCCTCCAGCCCTTGGTTCCCCATCTGTAGTGTGAAGACAAAGCAACACCTTTTCTGTTAGAGGAACAGCATGCATAAAACTTTAAAGACTGCAAAGCACTTGAAGTCAGAGAAGGGGTTATATAAAGGTGCTTACATTAAGCACCTTATGCAGACACACCAGCTCTAATCTGGATCTAATCTTGTTTATCGAGGTTAGAGCAAAAGACTTAAACTGAACGGGCTGGGATCTCATCTGAGCCCTGACACCATCAGCAGCAGGAGCTGAGCAAACTGGGGGAGCGTGCTGCCCTTTGCTGCCTTCCTTTTAATTCACACCCCAAAGGGAGCTCAGTAAGAGCTTTCCATGCCCTAAGGATATTCAGTGTCTAGGTTCCTTCAGACAGCCCTGAATTTCCTGCTACCTAAGCATTAGCATCCCTGCGAGTTTAATGTTTAAAGAAACCATTGCCCTTTTCGTGGAAAGGGCAGAGGATTTGGAAGAGCTTTCTTTTTTTTTTTTTNNNTTTTTTTTTTTTTTTTTTTGTTTTCCCTCTAGAAAATAAACAGAAGAGTCGAGCCAGATGCGAGGATTGGCCTGGCCACAGATGTCTCCTGCAGCTATCGGAAACCATGAGCTGGCAGCGGGCGGGCGGTGACGTGGGGGCAGAGCAGGCTGCGGGAGGCTCGGGATGCTGGCACCAAGTGCGGGGTTATCCAGTTAGGGGGATTAGGGTCGGGCTGGGGCTTACATGTCTGAGATGGTGTTGTGAGTGGCTTCTCCCTCCTGCTTTGAGGAGCAGACTGTGGCAGGACAGAGGCTTTGTTCTGCGGGGCAGCAAACCTTCCCAGGACTTAGCTGCAGGAGGAATGGGATGGGCTCAGCGCTGGACTGGCTGCAGTGGGTCAGGAATTCTCCTGGGTGTAATGCTGCTCCAATTGCCAGATAAACCTGAGCCACTGAACATCTTTAGGGAAGGATAGCTCAAACAGTAGCTGAAAGTGCAGCCACAATCACTGCAAACACATGGGCTGTGAGAAGAAACCCGTGGGTCTTTATGGCTGGCAGCTGCTGGCACAGACTTTGTTCTCAAGCAAGTGGAAGGCTGGGGGTTGTTCACCTTGGTCAAGGGGAATGTCTCTGTATAAGGTTGGAAATAAAGAAGATTGTGCCTCAGAAACATATAGCCCCGTCACTATGTCCCTCCTTATCATCCCACCTCTGAGGCCCAGGATAGGGCTATCTGTGTGACTCACAAAGGGTTACAACACTGCTGGGCTTGGAAGATCTTCCCGAAGGAGAAACCAAACCCAGTGGTAAATCCTGCTATAACAAGGCCTAAATAGTCCCTGCAGAAGGGAGTGAAATTATGCCCGACCTTTGACCTGCCAAACTCTTTCAAGTAGAGCCATCCCTTGCGAAAACTTGGCTGCACGAAGCCGGGTGTGGTGCGGGGCTGTCTTCATGCATCACCACTTCCCTGTGCTCCACAGGTTACTGCTCTCCCTTTGTGTGCTTCTTTCCTCTAGCAGCTGGGATCCCCCAGTGCAGGGTCCTCCCTGTGAACACAGCCCCCCTCCTCAGGGGTCACCATCCCTCCACAGGTCCCCATTTATGGAGCCTGATGTAGCCAGGACCCACCAGCCACCCCCCATCTCTGTTTTTAATATCCTTTCCCATGCATGTTAGTAGGGACTTCGGCACTCACGCCCCAGGGGACAGAAGGAAAACATTCTGCTCGCTGTTTTTAGAGAGGCTGCTGATTTCTCTCTGTAGCTCCCTCTGGGTCCTGCATCCTCTCTTGGACACGTACAGACAGTTGCACCCTTAAACAGCAAAACAAACACCCTTGTCCTAGTTGCCTTTGCACGGGCCTGGGAATCTTGCCCTGCGCTCTCTTCCTGACTTTGTTTTCCACTCAACACAACAGCAGCAATTACCCTGAGGGGTCGTTGGAAAGCAAGTGCTGCATCCCGTCCTCTCTCTCCAGCCTCTGCTTCTCACTGTGCTGAAACTAAATGCTTGCTGGGCCCTCCATCACTAACGAATGGAAATCTGTGCGGGCACTGCATGTGTGCTCCCCGCATTCCTCACGCCCCACTGCTCCAGGGATATGTGCACGAGTTTGTTAGCGGGACGTGGGCACCTGGCTGCACCTCACGGGCACCGTGCTTGGCTGGGCCCGAGTGGCTGGGTGCTGGGGATGGAAAACGAGATGCAAGGATGAGTTCAAGTGAAGAGCACGAGGCCGGGCTGCTGCGGTGCCATGAGCCAGGAGTGGAGCAATTCTGAGCAAGAGTCAGCATTAAGCTGCGTGGAACTATCTGCAGTTGATCGGTTAATTCTAAAACGGAGCATTTTGCAAGAAGAGATAAGGTCGGCTTTGTGCTCAGGAGGAGGGAGAGGAGTGCATTTCCAGCGCAGAGGCAAATCGCCCTGCATTCATTTACCGTGCGGTTTCCCGTACCCTCCTCAGAAGCGGTTGCTGCTGAATGCGAATTCAATCTGAGAGCGCTTAGCCCCACTGTTCCTGCCTTGTGGGGCCGAGCTCCTCACTTGGCACCAACCCTGGAAAACACAGCGGGGCTCTTCCAGCACGGGATCCGGGTGCACACCGCTCAAAGAGCGGCTTGTTCGCACCGTGGCAGCCGTCCCCGCGCCGTGCCACGCACACCCGCTCCGCGTCTGTGTGGGCTGACACTCACGCATCCTGAGCTCGTGCACCCCCAGCTCTGATAACTCTGCCGTACGATGCCCATTTTGCTTCGGTACTCCCAGCCATGGCCGCGACCCGCGGAGCTCCGGGGGGGCCGGGCCGGGACCGCCCCGGGGGCGGGCGGCGGAACACGTGGGGCCGGGCCGGGCCGGGCCGGGCTGGGCTGAGTCACTCCCCGCCCCGAGCCCCGCGGCGGAGTGGAGCGGCACGACTCGGCTCGGCTCGGCTCGGCTCGGCATGGCACTCATCACCAAGGCCGCGAGGGAGTGGCAAACGCTGCTCCTGCTGGCACTGGGACTCACGCTGCTCGTGGTGGTGGCCGGTGAGTTGGGTGCTGTGTTCCTGGGACGGGGAGGGGGTGCGCAGCCCCGGGAGCACAGGGGACGGGTAGGACGAAGCCTGGAAGCCGTGCCGAGCCGCGCTGTCCCGTGCTTGCCGGAGGGGTAAACGTGCGAGCGATGTAAACAGCTCCTGGGAGCGGTTAACGCGGCACCGTCCGTGCGTCCCGATGGGGTGCGTGACCCCAAAGGGTTGGGTGAATGGGGAAAGGGGTGCAGAGCCACGTGCGGGCCGTGGGATGGGCTGTGGATGCTGCTGGAGGCTCTGCTGGGGCCCCTCTGGGTGCCCGTGCAGGCAGCCCTGACCCTGCCTCCCCCAGCCCCGCTGGGTTTCAGAGGATGTTATTTTTGCCTTCCAGCCAGCCCACGGGCTCCTGTAAGCAAACATTTCCCAAAGCGGCGGCTGCTCTGTTGCTTTGGCTGCTGGCTGTCCGGTCTGCGGCAGCGCTGTCCTTGCGCAGAGGAGTACACGCAGGAAGGATGAAGGTGCTGAACCTCTCTGATAGGGCCAAGAAATAGGAGCATCTCGATCTTGAGTGGAAACTGCGACCTGCGTGCTGTGCTGCTGGGCAGGGGGCTGGCGTGGAGACGCAGATCGTGCGGGATCATTGCGGGTGGGGATAAGAGCGTGCTTTCTTGCAAAAAGCAAAACATAAATCTAGCAGTGGGACCAACCCTGGGAAGAAATGCGGGGAATTTGACACCGCTTCTCCTTTGCTTGTTGCGTCCCACCCCAGCATCTCTGGGGTGCCGAGGAGCACACATCGCAGGGGGCTGCACTGCGATCCACCGCACAGGGGTGCACCCCCAGACCTGCGTGGGGCAGAGGTGTCCCAGTGGATCGGCTCGAGCCCTCTCCTCCTGCGCCGTAGCTCATGGCAGCGCATTGATGGAGCATGAGGTCATGCGGAACGCGCTGGGCAGCGCAGGCAGCAACTTGAACCGCTGCCCAAATTTTTCTGCCTCCCGAGGCTGGGCTGAGGGAGACACTGCACCTTTTTGAGATCAGAGTGTGGCTCAGGGTCCTGCCTGGACTGCCTGCCCCCAGTGGGCACCCTGCGGTTGTGGAGCATCGGGAAGAGTGGGATTACCTTTGGAGGAGCCCTGCTATTAAAAGACTGATGATAGGAGCTTGCTAGGTGATAGCTTAGGCTAATGAGAGCTATGCTGTCTGCTGGGCATGCAGGTAGTGGGGGTGGTCCCGAGGCCTTGCTCTGAGCTCTGCGGTGTGGCAAAGAGTTGGCACCAAGCGATGATGCGCTGTTCCAGCACCTGGCATGCAGTTAGTACAACTTTCAGCCACGTCGGTGGAAATCTGCTCTGTGTTTCTGGAGAGTGCTGCTATTCTGCGGCTCTTAGGGCAAAATACATTGGAGGCGGGGGGGAGTTCCCTGATGCCATGCTGCATCACGCAGAGTAGGACACATCTTCCTCCTGTGCTTCCAACAAAGAAGCTGAGGCATGTGGGCACCCCCTACAAGGAATGTTTTGTTATGCAAATACTAACTTTTGTTAGGAAAAGCCAGCAATGTGACCTACCTGATTCCCTGCAATAATCCTGTCCTGATCATGGCTTGGTGCCCCAGCCTGGCTAGCCCTGCTCCCTGGCACAGCAGTGTTCCCTGGACTCTGATTTGACATTCAGACTCTGTCTTAACACATTTTTCTGTGCCTAAGGAGTCCTGGGTGCTTGTACTGGGGTGCTTCTGTGGATTACTGCCTTTCCTGAGGCACCCAGCATGTGGGTCCTGCCAGACTGGGCTTCCCCTGCTAGCCTGGGATGGGGCCACGTCCATGTGGAGCTGGGGCATGTCGGGTGCCCAGCGTTGGGATGGCTCACAGTGACACGTGGCTTTGCTGGCAGGTGACTTCTGCGATGTGAACCACTGTCAGAATGGGGGTACCTGCCTGACTGGCATCAACGAAACCCCCTTCTTCTGCATCTGCCCCGAAGGCTTTGTTGGGATCAACTGCAATGAGACAGAAAAAGGTGAGGCTCAGGGAGGGACCTGTGTCCCCATCGCAGGTGACTGGTGGATAGCAAGGATGCTCTGACTGCTTCATCAGAAATGAACTGTACTGTGTCCTCAAAACACACTGGGTGCCCTTATTTCCCACCTGTGCCCAGCTGAGAGCCCATTTTCCTCTTTTCTTCTTCCCCAGGCCCCTGCCACCCCAATCCTTGCCACAACAATGGTGAGTGCCAGTTGGTCCCAAATCGAGGGGACGTCTTCACTGACTACATCTGCAAGTGCCCCACAGGGTATGATGGGGTGCACTGCCAGAACAGTGAGTACAGCAGGGAACTAGGGGTGCACCGAGGTGACAGGTCAGGGACCACAGGGCTCTTTGCTCTGGGGGATGCCCTGGCTCTGGGATCAAGTTCTGAGCCCCTCACCTCCTCTTCCTCCTAGACAAGAACGAATGCTTCTCAGAGCCTTGCAAGAATGGAGGCACCTGCCTGGACATGGATGGTGACTATGCCTGCAAGTGTCCTTCTCCCTTCTTTGGAAAGACCTGCAATACCCGTAAGTCCCTGGAGCTGATTCCGCAGAGATCCCTTCCTGTCCCAGTCCCATAGAAGAGATCTCATCAGCAGTGCAGTGCCTGTGTGCTGCACTGAGCCTCGTTGTGGTGGAGGTAGCATCCTTGTGGAGGTGCCACCTTCTGTCCAACAAGCGGCAAATGAGCTCCTGGCGTTGCTCCCTCGTCATCTCCTCTCTTTGCTGCCATCCTCAGGCTGTGCCATTCCCCTGGGCATGGAAGGAGGAGCCATCTCTGATGCACAGCTCTCAGCTTCCTCTGTCTACTATGGTTTCCTTGGCCTCCAGCGCTGGGGACCGGAGCTCGCTCGCCTCAACAACCACGGCATTGTCAATGCATGGACATCCAGCAACTATGACAAGAGCCCATGGATCCAGGTGTAGATGAGAGGAGTAAAGTGTAGGTCTGTCTACATCTGGATGCAGACCATGCTCACCTTCCTGTCCTCCACAGGCCAACCTGATGAGGAAAATGAGGCTGAGTGGCATCATCACGCAAGGTGCTCGCCGCGTGGGCAAGGCGGAGTATGTGCGTGCCTATAAGGTGGCCTACAGCCTAGATGGGCATGAGTTCACCTTCTGCAAGGATGAGAAGCACAACACAGACAAGGTGGGCTGGGATGTGGGGCTGGGATTGGGTCAGAACCACACGGAGAGCCATCCCAGCAGCATTTGATTGACCAGAATCATAGAACTGTAGAATGGTTTGGGTTGGAATGGTCCTTAGAGCCCATTCAGTTCTGATCCCCTGCTGTGGACTGGTTGTCCCACACCAGCTCAGGCTGCCCAGGCCACATCCAACCTGGCCTTGGGCACCTCCAGAGATGGGGCACCCACAGCTCATAGCACAGCCAAAGGAGCAGCATTGATTTATTGCAGTCACTGGGATAGTGACTTTGTAGCTGACACATGGTGGGACGTGGGCATGGTCTGGAGGTGCTGGCAAACAGCTTGCAGTGCTGAGTACGAGCCCAGTACATGTATCTCAGCCTGAAGCCAATGAGTGCAATGCTTTCCATTTTCTTGCAGCAAATACCTCCTGACTGCTTTTTCTGCATCCAGGGAAGGGCTGGAAATATCTGCCTTGCGTTAACCAACAAAAAGTCTCCCTCCCCTCCACAGTGCTGGAAAAAAAATACATGCAAACACGACCTGACAGCACTCTTTTCAAGCAGGCGTCACATTCCAGGGACTGCAGCCATAGCTGCTGCTGTGTTAAGAGGATTAGGGATGCTGCCATCCTGTGCACTCCTCGGGTAGCCCAGCTTCCCCACTCTGCCCGTGCTGGGCACCAAACTCTGTGCTGCTGTGGGCAGGGGGCTGCAGCAAGCTGTGGGCTCAGCCCCGCGTGCCGTGTCAGATTTTCCAGGGGAACGTGGACTACGGTACCATGCAGACCAACATGTTCGACCCTCCCATCACAGCGCAGTTCATCCGTGTGTACCCCGTGGTGTGCCGCCGTGCCTGCACGCTGCGCTTCGAGCTCATCGGCTGCGAGATGAACGGTAAATGCCCCCTGGGCCAGTCCTGGTCCCTGCTTGGCCAACGGCCGCTCCTTCTTCTGGCGGTGCTGGGAGCTTTGGAGGCACACGGGCTGTTAATCCCAGCTGTGCTCTCACGCTGCTTACACCTTCCCAAGCTGTCTCACTTCGGTCTGCGGTTTCTCATTGTTCCCTATCTGAGCCCTGACCCGGCTGATTTTCCTGCCGGAGAGCATAACAAGCAGCAGAAGATCAAAGTCTTGTGGGAAACGTGACTGATGATTAGCCAGAGCCCTCGGCTTGGCCCTTGCCTCCCCACATTCCTGCCCAGTGCACGTCCTAGGCAGTGCCTGGCGCTGGGCTCTGGGCCACATCCTGCTGCTGCCCAGGACCGAGGTGTCCTTGTGCCGTGCTGTGCTGCGGGGCTGCAGCAGGAGGCACTGTGCTGCAGGGAATAGCTCTGCTCTGCAAACACCATCCTGGCTGCACCCAGGAGAGCTGGGGAGCTGCATCCCTGCACCCCTGCAGTGCCTTCCTGTGCCCCCAGGTCCTGCTATGACCACGGGGACGTGTCGCTGGGTGCGTGGGGCTCTGTTGGCTGCGTTCGGGTGTTGGTGGTTTGGATTGTTTCCCTTTCACTGTCTGTATAAACCGTTGTGTTACAGTGTATTTCAACACGGCAGGTTGCTCGGAGCCTCTGGGCATGAAATCCCGCCTGATCTCTGACCAGCAGATCACAGCCTCCAGCGTCTTCAAGACGTGGGGCATCGATGCCTTTACCTGGTATCCCCATTACGCCCGCCTGGACAAGATGGGCAAGACAAATGCCTGGACAGCTCTGCATAACGACCAGTCTGAGTGGCTGCAGGTGGGTAAGGGCTGGGGAGGGCTCGTGGCATGCCTCTGTGCACCCCAGTTGCCCAGCCCAGCTCCTCCCCTCTGTTTTTGCAGCAACCATCAGGTTTGTGCTTCTATTCCCAGGCTGGAATGGGAACAAATAGTTCTGAAATTTCCTTCTCGGTTTCCTTTGCTCTGCTGTTTTTATACTTTTCACATGATTTCATGACATAATGGGACAAAGCTGTTTAGATATTTGTCCCGCTTTTAATTTTATTTGGGGAATGATTAAAAGCAGCTGCTCCTTGGCCCTAAGTGAACCAGCTTATCGGGACATCTCCCAGCGGGGTTGTGGTGACATGCTGCACTGGGCTCTGACACAAGGCTGTGTGCTTGTGGACGTGTCGGTAGATTCACATGTACACTCATATATGTGTGTTTAGTGTGGCCCTCAATGAACGTAAAAAAAGGAACAACATTAAGGAGTCCTTCAGCTGTTCAGCTGTGTTACCCCACAGTGTGGCAGAGCAGGAAGCAAAGCAAACAACAGAGACCATCTCCCTTGCAGCCCAAATGCCAGCCTGCATTCACTCTCATCCACAATCGCTTTCCATTGGAAATGCATTTCCTCTGGGAGTCCTTTTTAGTTATGTTTTTTGAAATGGAGATTTTTGCCATCGTTCCCTCTCTGGCCTCTCCAGCACAGGGTGCCAAAGCAGCCACAGTGATGTGCAGGGGAACAGTTCCCTGCCCTGAGGCTGCTCAGGGGCCAAATATTTCCACTCAGCATTTCATCAGTCCTGCTGCAGGGGCAAGGGTTGGCTGTGGGGTACGCTGGGACTCAGCCCCATCTCTGTTCCAGATCGACCTTCGGGACCAGAAGAAGGTGACGGGCATCATTACTCAGGGAGCTCGTGACTTCGGCCACATCCAGTACGTGGCAGCATACAAAGTGGCCTACAGTGACAACGGCACCTCCTGGACCGTGTACAGGGACAGCCAGACCAACAGCACCAAGGTACGGGGACAGCGAGCTGCGGGGGCTTGGGGACCCCCCCCCCCCCACTGTGAGTAAGTGGCCTTGGGGTCCCTGTAATGCTGACTGCTTCTCTCTTCCCACCCCCTCCAGATCTTCCACGGCAACAGTGACAACTACTCGCACAAGAAGAACGTCTTCGATGCGCCGTTCCGTGCCCGCTTTGTGCGCGTCCTGCCCGTGGCCTGGCACAACCGCATCACGCTGCGTGTGGAGCTGCTGGGCTGCGACGAGTAGGGGCACGGGGCAGCACGTGGAGGAGGGACAGCCCCGTCCCCGCCACCCGGCCCTCGCCCTGCCCACCCCACACACCCTTCCCCTCCCTCGCACCTCCCTCTCCTCCTCCCCGGATTTCAGAGGGGGGCTCCGGGCGCTGTCTTGCCTCGCTGGGTCCCCTGCCCTGCACTGGGGTTGCAGCACTGCACTTTATGGGGCTGCTCCGGGTAGGATGTGGGGATGGTTCCTGCCCTTCTGCCCTACAAGCTGTGAGTGAGACCCCCTCCTCTGCAAATGGATCTTGGCCGTGGGACCCTATCCTGCGCACGGGGCTTGGCTGCAGCCTCCCCTAAGCCTGGACATGACTTTTCTTCTTTTTCCCCTTCTCTTGCAGCAGTGCCCTGCATGCACTGTATTGGAGCTCAGGGCTCAGCTGTTGTGGGGGACCAAACCTAGCCTCTGCCATTCCTCCTCCTCCCTGCACGGCCGTGTGCAGGGCCTACAAATTCAGCCCTACCCCTTCTGCCAGGCCCTGGGGCTCCCTGAGGGCTGTGTCAGTGCTGCATAGTGTAAGGGGAGTGCTGAGACGGGGAGAGGCTGCTCCTATCGGCAGCTCTGCCTGCTGCACTGATCCTGTGGCAGATGAGAGCCCTCTCTGGCCCCTGAGAGAGCAAACCCATGGGTCTGTGAGGTCGAGTGGTGGGAGACCCCCACCCTGGGAATGCTGCAGCCCAAGCCTGGGGGGTCTCAAGAATGGTTTCTTTCCCTTTTGATCACATTCCCAGGGTGCCAGCACTAGTGTCACAGAACAGCTGGAGGAGGTGGTGGTAAAACAGCCCAAAAGCAAACCCCTGACCCTTCTTGTAACCTGATCCTCCTTTTTTTGGGGTGTCAATGCTGGAGCTGTTGGGATGGGCAACAGGAAAGCAGTGAGCCAGTCCCAGCAAGTGGGATGGCAGCTTGGAAAGCGTTGGTGGCACCACTGTCCCCATGGACATACAAGATGTGACCACAGGGCTGGGCTGGCTTTGGGAAGCACTGAGGGGAACCAGGTGGCACGGCCTTACTCCAGGGTGTCTGACAGTATTAAAACTGAAACTTCAGGCTGTTGGCTCACTGCTCTGTGCTCGCTGTCTCCCGGAGGCATCCCTTCTCCCCTGACATCCTGCTGGTTCCCTTCCTTTCTCCAGAAAACAGTACCAAGGCTGTGTGCATCCTTCCCCCAGCCTCCACCCCATCCCAGCTGCTGGAACCCATGCCTGCATCTGACTGAGCACAGTGCGATGGGACGTGGGGATGGGAAACTGCTATCAGCACCCCACGCCCTGCGCATCCTCCTTTGGCTTTGATCCTGGAGCAGATCCCCAGCTTGGATCAAAACAGCTCTCGGAGCTGCAGCTCTGAGGAAGCTGTGGGCAAACCTGCTGGGCATGGTGCAGGTTGGGGGCTGCTGGTTGGGACCCCATGCCTAGGAGAGAAGGGGCACTGGAGTGTGGTGCTGAAGCTCTGGCAGTGTGTTGGGACCTGAAGCTGGCATGAGTGGCCCAGGATCCCCTGCATCCTCCCCCCCCCGCCCCCATCACCTCCTGAATTCACCGCAACCATGGTGACAAATAGCACCCAGAAGCAGAGCAGGGGGCATGCTCCCACCCAGACGTGCCCCTCCTTATCGCCGGGAAGTGGTAACACAGATAAGGGCAGGCTGCTCTGAGTTTGGCGAGACAGCCTTGAGCCGGGGACGGCTTTGAAGGGAAGGCTAAAGGAGCCAAAGCCACATATCACAGCAGCTGTCATCGCTGCCCCACTGAGGGATGCTGAGCGCTTCCCTGCCCCACAACGTTTCCTTCCTCCCTTGCTGAGGGCGGCGAGGGCTCCCGCAGCCCATGCAGACCCTCATCCCCATCCCTCGGATGCTGTTCCCGGCAGCAGGAAGGCTGGCACGCTGCGGCACCCCACTGCCCGCCTGCAGGAAGCGGCCACCGCACAGCATCCTCTCACCAGCACCCGGAAACCCAGCGCTGCTCGTGGCCCCCTCCGTTCTGCAGCAGACCTGGGTTTCCCTCCCCACTTCCAGCCTCAAGCACAAGTTCCCGCTGGAGCCACTGAGAGAGGCTGAGCCGTGTCCCGTGCAAGCTGGGATTTGCCAAGAGATCCCCCAGCAGGACCAGGTCGAAGCTGCCACTCGCCATCTCTGAGGTTGAGCAGCCGTTCTGACACCCCCAGCTTCATCCATCCCCAAACCCACACGTTGCTGGGATGGATCTACGCTGACCCCACAGCACTGCTTGCCCCACACTATCTTTATCCCCAAACCCAGCTCCGGGAGCATCCTCTGAGCACCGAGGATGTGGGGTCACAAAGCAGTCCCTTCTCCCAGTCACAGCTCTTTGCGGGGCGCTTTGGGCACGCTGCAGCTTTTTCCTTCTCTTGCAAACAATGCGGTGACAGCGCCAAGGAGCAGCGTGCCCCGGAGGGAGGGGACCGTCGTGTGGCTCCAGCACGGGGACACGGTGCTGGGAGAGCTAATCACCCCATTGTGGGTCACGGAGCAGCGCGGTGTCATGCCGGCCGTCACGCACCGGGGCTGTCCCTCCGTGGGGACCCCGTGGCAGTGCCACGCAGCACAGCATCAGAGAACCAGTAAGGCTGGAAAGGACCTCAAAGACCATCCAGTCCCGTTGTCTACCTACCGCCAGGAGTGCCCACTGGAGGTGCAGCTGCGTGCCCAGCACCCACACTGTGTCTCTGTGCCTCGATTAGGACGGCCGAGCAGAGCCGTGAGAGCCTCTGTGTCCCGGTGATCCCAGCCATACTGATAGCGCCGTGTCCCGGCCCCTATCAGCCCCGCTCCGGTGCCGGACGGGCTCGGGGCGTTCAGGATGGGGTCGGTGGGTGCTTTATTTTCACACGCGGTGTTTTCTTTCCGGT
>VXAB01000954.1:127820-141512 GCA_013399175.1 Odontophorus gujanensis | reverse complement strand
ATGACTTCTGTCCCATTGCTGTTTCTCAGAGCTCGGGATGGATAACACGCTTCCTGACACTTTCACTGGAACTTTGTGAGGGTTTTTTTTTGTGCTTGACAGAGAGTTTTCCAGCAAATGCTGCTACGAGGTGAGATCCAGCCCGCAGCACCAACAGCCCCAGGAGCATCAAATGGAAATACAGCATGGGGAGGGCGGGTGTGCGGGCTGGGGCTCAGCCTGTGGGGTCACACTGATGGCACAGCCACGTGGCAGTGCTCACATCATCCAGCAGAGGAGTGGGTGGCACTGGGAGCTGAGCTGCAGAGGAGTCCTCCTGCCCCTCCTGCCCCTCCTGCCCTGCTGCTCACACCTGAGTTTGGGAGCAGGGATCAACCCTCCTGGAAAGCAGTTGTCTAAATATCTGGTTCATCATTGTCACTGGTGATACGAAGGCACATCCATCTGAATAATTAGCAGAAGGGAGGAGGGAGGCGAGGAGGAAGCTTTGGGAATGAGTCATGGGCAGAATGGGAATGAATCCCTGGGCATGGCATGAAGTGGGAGCAGAGGTGGATCGTGGCCAGTTCCCATTGCTGTGCCCCGTGCTGAGAGCCCGTGGCAGCTCACAGTCCAGCTGTGTCCAACCTGAGGCCATGGGGGGTGTGAGATAATCCCACACAGCACAGGATGCAGAGCCCATAGAGGAGGTGAGCAAAATGAGCAGAGCTGCTGCTGCAGGGACAATGTGCCTGAGTCAGCATCTGAACCATTATCAGTTGTATCAGAGTCAGGAGACTGGAGGGAAATGTGATAAGCGTGTGCACGGGCTGATTAAGATGGAGGGAAGAAGGGCCCCTGGTTTAACTCCCACCTGACCTTTCGAGAGGGAAGCAGCGTGTTGAAAAATGCCATGTGGTGCTCTGAAAGGTTTTATGCCCCCGAACATCTCTGAGCTGCTTAAGGAGAATGATATTCAGCTCGCTCGTGTCCTGCCAGCTCCTGCTCCCCGCAGCCCCGGGGGAGCCTGAAAGGATTTACAAAAGGTCAATATTTGAATGTTCAAAACTTCCCAAGTCTATCAGAGGGCGAGGAGAGGTTCTGCATCAGCTCACAGAAAACTCAGCTCCAGCTCCTTGCCAGTAGGATGGCAGATGGAAAAAGCCCACACACTCTGCTCAGCTGAGAAATGCAGCTGCATCACTCCATCCCCACCAGCACGGAGACCTCGCTGCAACCCTCTGAAGGACCTGAGAGTTCCAGAGTGATGGGATGGGAGGAGCAACCCGGACTGGGCACACTGGGCAGCCTTCCCCTACTGCTGATGTGTTGTACACCTCAAAACCACCTCCACCAAACCACCGATGTGCAAAGGAAAACGGGAAAGCAAACGTAGCTGTGAACCCAAATGTTATCACTTGTTGGCAGGGTCACAGCATCTGCAGCTTTCATGGATTCTGTCGAAAGAGAGCGAAATTTCACGGGAGCAGAGGAAGGAATGTGGACTGCTGACAGCTGGTGAGGAGCCAGGATGAATGTTTCACAGCACACGATCTGGGTCTGTTTCTGGCAGACTTGGCAGTGCGGTGATGTGTGACGGAGGGGCAGCAACGTTTCGGCAGGAACATATGACACGAGTTTGATCCAAGATTTCAGGATTCCCAGTGTTAGCTTCATTTCTCATTCAGAAGGCTGAGAGCAGCCGGTGGGAGTCCCACATCAGAGGGGAAGTGAGAACAGGCTGCAGGTTTTGGGACAGGCTGGAGGCTGAGTCCTGCTCCCAGCAGCTCGCAGTGGGCTGGGCAGAGGGCTCTGGCCCAATGCAGCAGCTCTGCTCAGCAGCCCCAGCCCCTCTGGAGTCACCAAATTAAAGAGTAATGCTTTCTGCACCCAGCTTCCAGCAGGGAGTGAGCCCACGTGTGGATGGGAGGAGCACTGGGGCCTTGGAAACCCATCTGTGTGAGCACTGAGCACCCCCAGCTTCCCAGCACTGAAAAATAGTACTGAATTCCTCAGTGTTTAAATTCCTTCCAAGAGCTGAAGTGTCATTAAGTTTCCCATTTTGCTGCAATTTACAATTAGTTTCCCTCATTAAGCGTTGTAAAAGCAGCGGGTGCAGCACCTCGGAGGTTATCCATCACCGTGCATCACTCTGCTGTGCAGGAGCAGCACTGGGGGGGCTGAGGGCTGTGGGACCCCCAGCACAGCCATGGGGCAGAGAGCTGACAGCATAGGGATGTCTGTGCAGCCCCAAAACCCTGATCCTCACCCCTGTGCCCAAATGTGGAGGCAGAGCTGTGCTGCACATCACCGGGGCGACTGCAGCTCTCTCTGTGGTTGATGCCATCCTCACCTCTGGAGATAAACACTTTTTATTCTGCTGTTGGAGTCTGTAAATAATCAAAGTGGAGCACATGGAGCAGTGTTCACTGCACGTTGCTGCTGCTGCTGGTGGTAACGTGAACAGAACTCTGTCCCTCGAGGACTGCTGTGTGCACAGCACTCCTCATTCCCCACAGCAGTGCCCGCAATGTGGCTGTGGGGCATCCCTCATTGCTGCTCCACTCTCCCAACCCGGAAAACTTGGGGGGGGATGGCATTCAGTGAAAACCACCCGAGTGCATTTTTACCCCAAGTTATCTCATAGTGGCATCAATTTGTCTTCTGATTGTTTTGATAAGCACAGGGCATGGTGCCAGAGGGTTTGATCAGAGCACTCTGGTGCTCCTCAAGCTCTGCTCGGACTGACAGCTGTGATTGCTGAGGTGGGGGGCACACATGGATCCCTGCACACACACACACACACACACACACACACACACACACACACACACACACACACGTGCTCTCCATGACCCTCCTCCCACACACAGAGCACAAGGTGAGCAGCCTGGCTGGGAAAGGATTGCACTGCAGAGATGTCTGCAGCCCTCCTGCAGCTCACACTGCTCCCAGAGCAATGCTCTCACCGCCATGGGAAGGATGCTCTACCATCACCCCACGTCCCATTGCCTCCCCCATCCCTGCATGGGCTGCTGCTCTCAAAGCTGCAGGAAAAGTCCAATCAAGAAACCGATCCTTTTAATTTACTGCCTCAGTGTTTAGAAAGAAAGCTGCGTTGTTTCTTCCGAGAGGAGCGGTGACCATTAGAGATCTGTCTGTGTTAATTTTGATGGGCTGCTTATATGGGCTCCGGTGTGAGCAGGTTACTGATGAATGAGCAGATCGATGGGTCTGTCAGGGCTGAGATTAATGAATGGGAATCACACAGCTTTGCTTCTGCAGATTCTCCCTGGGATCATTTTGGTGAGCCGAGGTGCAGAGGGCTGCCTGACCCTTGTCTGTGTCCCAGAAAATGTCTTCTTGTGCTTGGAGACAAACATCTGCAATAGAAAGGCCACGCTTTGTGAGTTATGAACTGTGGCAATCAGCTATGCTAATTGTTAATGATATCACTCTGAACAAATGGAGGCACTCATCTCTCAGCCCCTCCATGCGCAGAGGGACCGGAGCCCTCAGGCTGCTCCACTCTGAAGGGGTCTGTGGCTCTGCCTGTGTGCACAGGGGCTGTTCCCTTTGCCAACTGCTTGCAGACAGTCCTGGTGAAGCTGAGCTGCCTATGGTTTCACATCTCAGACCTCTGTGCCCCAGGAGTTGTGCTGGGAGCAAAGCACAGACGGACGAGGAGGGGGCTCCGGTTCATCTGTGGTTTTAATGTAACTTCAGGATGTGAGCAGAGCCTGCATTTACTAATTCACTTGACTGGCAGGCATGTGTTAGCTGGAAAATTGCTGTTTCAATAACCTGCCTGGCTCCGTCATGCAGAATCGTGAAATGGAAACAATTGTGGCTGTCACATCCCCTGTGATAACCTTCAGCAGCAACGTGTCCCTCTTTGTCGGGAGATAAAGCCATCGGTGATGGGTAATATACTGAGCCACTCAGAGCAGCCAGAGGATTGTCGCTGCTCTGCTAATTAATTTTATCACCCTTGTCATCTTCTCCTCAAGCCCAGGCAGCCCTCGCAGAATTGATTTCAGGGCAGAGGAGGATCCCTGCTCCCTACAAACCGACTCTGGTTACAGAGGCACGCTCACATCAGCATCTCCTAGAGCAGGGCTCAACGCTTGGACTGTTTCTGTTTTGATCCTCACAATGCATTTTTGTAGTGCTTTTTCCTTTCCCCACCTCTTTTTTTTTCTGTTATCAGAGACAGACAACAGCTGTGGTGCTGGCGTGGTGGTGAGAAGGGGAAGCAGGGGGTGAGCAATGGCCCGGAGATAAGCAGTCTGGGTGTAAATCAGAGCCTTCACTGGGCTGAGGTTAGGAACCCGTGCTTGTCTACAAACAGTGATTTCTTGCCCTCCCCTTCTGTGCGAGCCACTTCAATTTTCTGTCCAAATGGTTTATGAATACTTCAATTTGGAGTGAGGAAGGTGGAGTTCAAGTCTCCACTCATGCCGTGAATGGGCTGAGCGTGATTCTGCTCTCAGTACCACGCACAGAAAGCTGGGGATGGTGCCACTGCAGAAGCACTGAGCAGAGCTGGGAGGACAACGCAGCCCCTCGGCTCCGTGCTGGCAGCCAGAAGTCGCTGGATTTACTCCAGTTTGTTCCACTGCCTGTGGATGCGTTGGGTTTCAGCTCTTCGGGTTCGCTGGAAGTTTAATGATGGTGGACATCCCAGAAGGGTTTTGCAAAGCTCACATGGTGCTCGCTGCAGAGAGCTCTGCCCCAGGTTCAGCTGAGAAGCCAAGAAAACAGTTGGGCAAATAAAGCAGGATCAGTCCTGCCAGCCCTGGAAGATGGGGTTGCCAGGATCATCCCCCCAGTGCAGGCACTCAGCCCATAGGGCACTGCTGGGGGGGCTGGTGGGGCTCAGCCCCCACCCCAGAGGTTTCTGGTGGGCAGAGCTCTGCATGCAGCTGCCACGTGCTCAGCTTCTCGGAAAGCTGAAGGATGATCAATAGCTGATTAATCTAGTGAAGAAATTAATGTATTAAATGCAGTGACTGATGTCAAATACATTCTCTCTTGCTCATCGATTTCCTTATTTTAAAGCTGCGTGTGCCAAAGTTATGAAGCCCAGTTCCAGCGAGCAGCAAGTACATTCATCTATTTAATTTCATATGGATATAATTTACTAAGCAATGTATTTGATTGAGTAAATGTGGTGCCATTGATTTTGTGGCTGAATTATCTGATTTGATTGGCACTGTGTCCCATTTAATAGAGAAAGCAACCAATCCAATCAGTAACGTTAGTAATTGGGGAGTTGTTTTCTAAAGAAAGATTACTTGAGTTTAAAAAACGAATGCTTCTCAGCTGCAGCATAAACTGCAGATAAATTTCCACGGCGGATGAACATGAGAACGTTCATCCCATGCAATACCAAAACGCAACGCTGCATTTTATGCCTTTTAATTTTAATACAGAGCTCTGTCTTTGGGTCCGTTCGTTAATTATCTCTCAGGAGATGATGAGAAATGCCCCATCCCTGGGGCAGGGAGCACTGGGGCTGTGTTGGGGCATTCAGTGTTGGCCTGGAAGTGGAGCTAACCCCGTCCGTCTGTGCTCTCATGCACACAACTGTGAGTACCAGCAATCCGTGCTGGGCTGCTGGAAATGTGCTTGGCCATGAGCTCACTGCTGCCAGTGCTGGAACAACTCATTGGTGCCCAAATTTACAGCACCCATTCCTTTGGGATAACACCTTCCTAAGCCCCAGTGAGAGGCGAGGGGGTGTCCAGTGCTGGGGAAGGGAATGCTGTTTCATCAAGCACTGCACTCAGTGGGCTTGATGCTCACACTCATCTGTCCAGCTCCTGTGAAACTAACAGCAATAAAGGTGGGACAACTCATCCACTGATTTCTTCACGCGTTTGCTGTATTATTTTGTGACAAGAGAAACCAGCATACATGGTTCGAATGCCACGCTTACACATTACCAAGTACAATCTACTGCTAACGCTGCTGTGACAGCCAAAAGGAGCTCAGGCATTAGCAGAAGAAAGCGATTTTTATATTATCCCATTTCATCACTGGATGGAAATTTCTGGACTTAAATTTACCGTCACATCCACATCTGAACCTGAATATCTGGGAGGTCATTTACGGCAGTGCACAATGAAAGGGAGCCAGGCGAGGTAACGCCTAATGGAAATCAAAGCAGCACTTCCATTTGCAGCCACGCCGTACACAACGCTATCCCTGCACCATCTAAATTACGAGGCAACACGGCTCTCTGATGATGAATACAGAGCATAACGAGCAGGGAAGGACAGGGCCCGAGGGAGGAGAGACGTGCCACTCGCAGAGGTGTTTATCAGAAACCAGATATGCTTCTGGATCTTAAAACCTTATTTTCCTCAGAATTTTTATTGCAGATCCTGATAACAAGAGCTGTTTATTTACTC
Organism: Odontophorus gujanensis; assembly: GCA_013399175.1. NCBI lineage: Eukaryota > Metazoa > Chordata > Aves > Galliformes > Odontophoridae > Odontophorus > Odontophorus gujanensis. The sequence continues at coordinate 135,117 of VXAB01000954.1, read as the reverse complement.
TGTGGCAATTACAGCCTTGTTCAGAAACTGTCTATTCCGACAGATTTTCCCCGCAGAAAACGTTTGTGCTGAGCATCTCAGGGCTTTACTTCTGAAAATTCAGAGCTTCAAAAACATTTCTAAATGTAGAACTGTTCTGCTTTCCCACGGCTGGAGGCCAACACGCTGCCAGCACATCGACACGGCTCTGCCATGCAGGGCAGAAGGAGCAGCCTCATCTTAGGGCTTCCAGCTGTGAAGGAGATGCTCCACGGGCTCCCAGAGCTGAACGTGTGTGAGAACTGGGAAGGAAAATGGTGAAGGGAGCACTTTGTGTCCCTGGAATGAAATAATTACGTTTCCATAGGCTGCGGTTGAGGTGGTGCCACTGTGGCACACGGTGAAATAGAGCCCACATGAGCGGTGCTCATCCAAAACATTTTGTCTTTCACTCCCTGCCCCCCCAGTAATCAGGAAAGAGTGAATCCAACAGCATGCAGTTGGCTTGACCCAGCTGCCACCGGTTTGCCAATGACTTCCCTTGCAAATCACATATCCACCGATGCCACATATCAAAGAAATGGGTTTTGTTTCTTCAAAGTAAGCACAGCCCATGCAGACAGATCCCATCACCGCTGCTCTTGGCTGTAGCAGGAGTTTGGGAGAGCAATGTGCATGGCACAGCCTGCTTGGTGGCCTGGTGCTGACATCAAAGCAACAAATGTGCCAACGGGGGGAACGCGGATCGGAGGCATCTGCTGGAGAAGGTGATGACACATCGCTGTCACAGTGGCTGGCAGAGGTGGGAGCCTCTCTAATAACACAGCCTCTGGTTTGCAGCCTCAAGGAGCTGACAGATCCCCTGCAGTTATGGGACCCACCAGCTGGCCCAGCCCAGAGTCACGGGATCCACAGAAGCCCATCGTCCCCAGGAACCACACCACCAACTCTCACAGCAAGAGGAGCTGGGAGACCTTAAAACATACTCTGCAAGCACAAATCCCACCGACTGAGACAGCCTCCTCCATCTGGCTGCAACAGACGTGGTCGATCTGTGATGTCCCAGGGCCACTTTCCTCTGGGTTTGACCTCTCAGCATCAGAAGGAATAAGGGTCAAACGCGCGGTGGGGCGGTGCGAGGCCGCGCTGCTGCCGTCGTGCAGACAGATCTTCAGCTCCTTATTAAAGTGGCAATTTTCCCAAGCACCACGCGTACGCCGGGGCTATAAAAGCCCCGACAATGTGTATCAGAAGCGGGATCTTTGTTTACCAGATGTCAGCTAATAATAAGAGGTATTATACCAGCACTGAGACCCATTGTGAAAGCCATGCACCAGCTTACGAGCTCAGCTTGCTGATTTACTGACTGCTTCATACCCACATTGCACGAGCTGGTTTGAATGTAATCTACTAAAAACACCCCGATGGGACCCATAAACTTTATATAAGGAGCCTTAACTCAAACAGTAAGAGGCTCCGAGGACCCACGTAGAATGGCTCCAACGCGGTAGTGGATGGATTTTTTGATGCTTTATGTTTTTGCTTTTGTATTCACAAGGGCTGTTTTCTGTTTATTTTGCAAAACAGAAGATGCCAGCCCCCCTCCCCAAATAAAAAATCACAACTCCACCCAATCTCTTCTGCCACAGAGGAGGTGGAACGCTGTGCTCGCACGCTGCCATCCACCCAGAGGGATACGCCGCACGCAGCCGGGTGACCTTTCCAGGTATTTGTCTTTGGTGGAGGTTTGCAATAAGAACAGTCAACATTATTCGACGGAGTGTTTGCCCTCTTGTAACAGTGGGAATATGTAGCAGGGATGCATGAATATAATTCCACTGCGGGAGGGATGTTTGATGCTGGGGTGAATGCCTGTCCTTAGGAAAAGCAGGATGAGCACTCAGGATGGAGTGGCTGAGAGCAGCACCTGGGGTGAAGTGGGGATGGCACCCACTGCTGCCCGCAGTGCTGGTGTTGCTGGAGGGGATGGGAGACAGGGCTGAGAGTGGCAGAGGGAGGACAGAAGGGACACGACTTGCTGGCTCTCTGGGCCCCGTTTCCAGCCATTTCCATGCAGATGCTGCTTGCTGCTGGCTGCTGGGCAGATGGTGACTCGCATTGCAGGTTATCGAGCTGAGCAGTGGGAGTCAAAGCCAAATTATCCCTCGGCTCCTCCGCTCTAATGAGAAGTGCGTCACCCAGTTGTTGAGGCACAGGGTGAGTTTGTTTGATGCTTTCTTTGGATGTGGTCACTGTTGCAAGAAAAATATATCAGAAAACATGGGCCAGTGGTTTCTAGTGCTCTGGTAAATTACTTCCACCCACATCTCCCCTCTCTTCGCCTATTCCTGCCTGTAGAGGAGGCCTGACAAGCAGAAAACGATCCAGTTGGCATCACCGTTGTGGTCCATGCTCCCATCCAATCCCACTCCTCAACCAGGGAGGATGGGGCTCGTTGTGTGCCTCTCCCCCCCGGCACTTTGTTCTGAGGTCACTGCCCCTCAGACCCATCCCCCTGAGCCCCAGTTTCCAAATCCTGCAGCAGCAGAGCTTCTGGTCTCCCCTTCCTCTTTCTTTTCTCATGAAAACAGTAATAAGGTATTGATCTGCCTCGTTGAGACAAAGAAGGCTCTTTAATTAGTTCATTAGACCTCAGCTCGTCGAGATGTGGATGAATGCTCCGCTGAACCCTGGTTCATCACGGGAGGAGATGGCATTCGGGGCTGTGGGCTGGAGGTGTTCAGGTTGGGGTTATTCCACGGAGGAAGAACTTGTGCTGGTGAGCACAAAGGTCTGTGCTGGGAAAGGGGAACCTCTCGGAGTAAAGCTGAGGACCTGGGAGGGTCCTCACCGTGCAGCAGTGTGAGCAGCAGTCAGTGCAAATTGCATGGTCTGCACTGGGATGCTCTAGGCGATGTCGGAGCACAGTGCAGTGGAGCAGACAGCAGCTGCTGCTGTGCTGTGCTCTGAGCATTCATTTCAGGCCCTGAGATGTGTTCACATCCACAGCTCAACCATCATCTCTGGGAGCAGAACCGAGCAAGCTGCAGGCACTGGTGTGCTGGTCAGTGCTTAATGGTGGCTGCTACTGCTCTCCTGTTTCACGTGTATGCTCATCAGAGGTGGGCAGGGAGAAATCTGTGGCTCAGAAGGAGCGTTCCCCTTCTGTTTCAGCACTGATAATTCAGCACAGAGCCCACCTCCTCCCCAGGGCTGATATCCGCTGGGAAGGCACGGTGCTGCTGCAGGCAGGTGGGTGCCATGCACCCCATAACCACACACCTGGCTCAGCAGCACGGACCCGCTGCCCTGCTGAGCACAGCTGCACGCCTGCTTCCTCCCAGAGGAACAAATCTCTATTAAAAAGTGTCATTTGAAATGCCTACAAACCATGGAGAGAGCCTGACAACGCATTATCTCCCCGAGCCCGATACGAATGAGGATTTGGCTGTTTGATGACACTTTGAGATAATTGTTTCAAAGGGTCTCAATGCAGAAAATATTTTAAAACAACTTTAGAATCAATAGCTATTTTAATTTGCAACTTGCAGCTCGCTTCCTGACAAATAACACGAGAAAGGAGGATAAATAATACAGCTTCAATTACGTTTCTGTGGAATATTTATCTTATTTTGTGTTGTGTGCTGCTGAGCTAATTCAATTTTCTGCTGCCAGCCCGTGCTTGTTCCCTTTTCACTTGTAATATATAACTTTATGAAGAGGGACTATATCTTCCTGTGTGAATGGCACTTTATCCCTCAATGCGAATTTTGCTGGAAAATAGAATAAAACAGCAACAGTGCACTCGGTTAAGCCAACCTGACTTCTTCTTCTCTAAGTCACTGTCTCTGGAGGTGGAAAACCATCCACGAGCCCTCATTCAGTGCATTAAGGCAAAATGTCAGCCAGCTCCTGCCTGCGGGCACCTGTGCTGCAGTCATCCTCACTGTACCCAGAAAGGGAGGTGGCAAAAAGAGAGGGGGAAGGCACTCAGCTGCGGGCTGGGAACTGCATGCAGCAAACTGACAGATGTTTATGGTTCATAAGTACGTTCCCAACAGGACGGTGTTAGTAGCCTGGTAAAATGGGAGGAAGGGAAGATGTGAGAATTGATTTACCATCTGTGTTTTTCTTGAAAACATGTTCTCTTAGGAATATCAGGGCAGATGATGCTTTCCCAAAGCAGGAGCAGTGGGAATCACAGCTAATCACGGTCCTGATGGTGGGACAGCGAGCAGGGCATCCAAAGGAAAGCTTCAGTGGATGCAACACCTCCTTCAAACCTTCTTCACCATCTGGAATCCTTAAAACAAAGTAAATATGGGCCCAGCACAACACTGTCCCCTTGGCTTGTTTCACACACTGCTTGGAAAAGGATGACTTCCCATCTGCTCTTTGTGCTTCTGTGTCGAGAGGTTGCTCTCAGTCCTACACACACAGCCGTGCAAACACTTTGGGTTACAAGTGTCCAATTTTGTTTCTACAATTCCCCACCAAACTGCTGCTCCTCAGTGCAAATGTCACACTGCAGGAGGAGCTGTGCAAGCAGAGAGAGAAGCAGCAACAAAGCAGCCCACGTCCTATTCGCTCGCGCTTCGGAGTCACGAGAGCCACATCACACTCTCCTTCGTTTCAGTGTTAATTTTAGCAGTGAAACCTTCTATTTTAGAGCTGAGAGCAGCAGCTGATAACGTGGCTAACAACTGTTGCTGCGGGGTCCCTTGGCAGAGAGGCATCAGCTCCTTCGCAACACACACACACACACACACACACATGGTCCCCAGCAGCACTCTGCTCACTGCCTCATTGCACAGAGGTGAGGGGATGTTTGCCACTGATAATAGGGCCTCACATGTGGGGTGTTCCACACCTGGTTTCCTTGGCTGGGATAAGAAGTTATTTGCAGTGAGTGGTGAGCTACTGGCACAGGTGCCCCATCCCTGCAGACACCCCAGGTCAGGGGATGGGGCTTTGAGCACTGGTGGAGCTGTGGGTGCCCCTGTGCATTGTATGGGACCAGGTGGCATTTAAGGGTCCCTTCCAACTCAAAACGTTCTCTGGTTCTCTGATCCCACGATTCAGACCCCTTTGGGACTTCAGGATGAGCTCCTTTGGGGCCATCCCCGTGTGGTGCTCTGGAACCACTCTGAGCCACTGCTCGTATTCAGCTGAGGCCACAGGGATAAGGAATCCCTTTTTAATTACCATCCTTCCCCTCTCTGCATGCTTAAAGAAATGCAAGTCTGCCCTTACAGAGTCAATACCTCAAGAAAAAAAGCGAGTTTGTATTTTTATCAGTTCTCAGAATGTGCCTTTCTAATGTTCCTGCCTCACATACACGTTTATTCCAGCGATTCCCTTTACTTCCCCTTGTCAGCCTGAAGTTAATTCCAGTCACTTTATGCTCTAAAAGCAAGTCTTTGCCTCTATCTTTAAAATTCAGTTTGAACCTCTCCCACTTCAACCGAGATTCACTTGGGCTGTGAGCAACCACTGGAGCGACTGCTGCTTCTTCCCTCAAGAATATTACATTCTCTGCAGCTCACAACGCAGATATCAAGAGTGTTAATATTGTTGTCGTGGTGACTGACAGCTGCAGCAAACATGGCTGATATCACGTTAAATTACTGCACTTAGGAAGCAGCGCAGAGCTTGCTTGGAGCAGAGCTACATCCTCCTGGGAGAAACTGGGAGCTGGGAGGCAGCCACCGATCCCATTACCAGAGCTCTCAAACAGAGCTAATCCACAGGTACGAGATGTGCTCACTGTGACAGCACACACACGACGTGCCCCAAGGTGGAAATGGGAGCTATGTGGGGTGAGCTTCCAGCACGTTGCACCTCCAGGAGCCCGGGCAGCATCTCCCACCCATGGCATCCCCATCCTGATACTGTCCCACTCAGCTGGAGCAGCAGGTGCTGCCCTAACAACTCATGTGCCAATGGGTGGGCGCAGTGCTGGCGGTCTCTCCCCATCCCCAAAGGGCTCCAGTGCAGTGCTGAGGAACGGGAGCCACAGTGGGAGGATGAAATCCCACAGATGGGAGCGTGGGAGCGGAGTTTGGGCCAGGAAAGGTCAAATTCGAACCATATTTTTTAATTAGATTGCGGGAGTTTTTGACTGATAAAAACATCTTTCGTTGGATTTAATGGCATTTAGCTGCTTTAATTGGGATGTCTATATTTGGAGTTTGCAGACAGAAACAGATAATAAGGCGACAAAAACAGATCACGGGGGCTTAAAACGCTGGCATTTGCATAACCCAATTGTTCACATTATGAAATGGAAACCCTGTTATCAGCTTGCATAAAACAGCTTGTTTGGGTAGATTGCAAATACTGTGTTTAATTAACCAAGCTTTGGGGACAGTGAATCTTATTGTTACAAGATACGACTCCGTGGGAATAAAGGCATTTTCATTTAAATAAAACAAAAGGGGATGTTTATCAGGATGTTACTTAATTGTCAGCATCGCCAAAGAGTTTCGTTTCTTCTACAATTTATGAACTGGAATTGATCAGTGAAGCAGGGAACCGGGTGCCTCTGTCCCGTGCAATTAAAGCTCTGTCATCTTAAATCCAGCATTAATGATGCTGGAGGCTGAGAGCGTCCGCTGAGTGGCTGAAATGCAGCACTGCCCAATTAGCCCTCTCCCAGCAATCACAGTGGCAATGCCAGGATGTCCATCACTGTGTCACCGAGGGCCCACGCGTGGTTCAGCACAGAGCAGGGCACAGTAAACCTGCACAAACACGAGGTTATGTGCCATCACTGCTTCTGTGACACTCACTCCCCTCAGCATCACAGGGTGTTTCTCTGAAATACGTAATTGCACTTCAAAGGATAAAATGCTGCTGCTTCCAGGAGCAAAACGTGTGCTCCGTGGCATGGAAGAACATCTTATTTACATGCTGTGCATTTCAGATTGCTGAAGCACGCTTATCCCATTGCTCTTCCCACAGCACTGCACCTCTGCACTCCTCCTGTCCCTAAATGGCAAAGTGTGACATAAGGTTTGACCACAGCAGACCCTCTCCCACCAAAATGCTTCGGGTGCACCGAGCAGCCTGCGTGGAGGTGCAGGTGAACCCGGTAAAGCACATTATCAAAGTAATTGGAGTAATCGGAGGGGAGAGCAGATGGCTGCTGGCAATAAAAGCCTGTGGGAAACCCAGCTGAGAAACTGACTGCGAGACCTGCGGGGGCACATCTCCCCGAGGGAGGACAAAAGACGCCCAGCAAGTGAACAGCGGAAAAATCTATTGCAAGGTGCCCATTACTGAGTGGCAGTGAAGCTGTGAGAAAAAAAAAAAAAAA
>VXAB01000954.1:0-126571 GCA_013399175.1 Odontophorus gujanensis | reverse complement strand
AAAAAAAAAAAAAAAAAAAAAGGGAATTGAATTTGAGGAGGGAAGGCGAGCAGGCACCCTGCAGACACAATCACAGAGACGCTCCAGCAATCGCTGAGTGTGTAAATGCAGGAGCAGCAATGGGAGTGGTGAGAGGAGCTGTGCGAAGGAGCCCCCCTGGGCACACTCTCCCCAGCCCCATCCAGCACACTGCCACCTCCTGCCATTGCCACGGGACACCTCCTGGCAGCTGTCCCCTCCACAATCCACCTCCGCTCTCTAAAGCTGTTCCCCTCTCCAGAAGCACACAGAGGACCGTCTCCTGCCATCCTGGCCCCCATCTCTGCTTTTCTCCCCCTGCACAGCCTCCCTCTGCCCCCAGGCTCACCCTGGGCTCTCAGCAACGCTGGTGGCATTGCTCCTTTTCTCCCACTGCTCATGGCACATCCTTCTCCTGCATCGCAGTGCTGCACACTCCTTGCAGGTGGACGGCACCGCTTTGCAAGGATGCCCAGTGCTCCCCGCATGCCCTGGGGGTGCATTTCCAGCAGGGCTGATTTTATGTGGGCTCACGTGCCCCACGTGCTGAGGGCTGGCCCAGCAGAGCCCACCACCCCACTGGGTGCACTGCTGCTCAGCTGCAGCTCAGTGCTGCTTAGTCCAGAGCCCTGCAGCAAACCCTCCCAGCAGCCTGGCTGCTCTTCCAAAGGAGAACCTGCAGCTTGGCAGCCACCAAATCCTTTAATCCCTGCAGCCGCTTTAACCCTTGGCCTCCTGAGCCTTGCTGAAGGACCTGAAAGCTGGCTGAAATCCCCAAGTATCACAAGGATCATCATACATCCTTAAATAAACCCTCTTTCTTTGCTTCTCTCCCTTTGTGAGGATTTATGCTCATGTGAGAGACACAGCTGCTCCTAAGGAGATGGGAAGGGGTTTTGAACCTCAAGCTGGCTTTTACTTCTTGTCTCTTGAGGGTTAACAATCCTCTGGAGAGCGCAGAGCAGCCTGTCTATCCACTTTGGTAATTGAAATCAATTTCTCTGCCTTATCTTTAGGAAACCTATATAGTCGAGACACTAATCTGCTGGCTCTGGCATCTTTTAAATGAAAACCTATTTTGGAAGAAAAAAAAAAAAAGGAAAAGAAAAAAAAAAGCCTTATCCCTGCCTGCTGATGCTCCTTCATTCAGCTTCTGGGGGCAGACAGGAAAACTCCGGGCTGGGGAGACTTAGTGAAGCAGCTCCTCCCAGCCCCTGCTCCCACTCCTGTACACGCTGTTACTGGAGAGAGGTCACAAACACTGGATGCCCATTGTGCATGCTGCTCACGTGCACAGCTGTGGTCAGGAATAAAGGAGCTCAATCACTTGCCAGCCCTGCTCTGCACAGTGGAAGAGTGCCTCCCTGTGCAGACCTCTCCTGTCTAATCTTTAGTTACCTAAAATGAAGCCTGCAGAGAAAAAGCAGACCCAAACGATGTTCTCTCCTAATCCTGTTGATTAGGAGCTCAGCCAAGCCAATAGATTTCTAATTTGAAGTCAATCAGGCTTGAAATCCCCGTCGTTTTGATTGCAATTACACAGATCAAGTAATCAATAGGGAATCATAGCACCCTGACCCTAAAAAGGGAAATGGAAACCCACGGCATGCTCGTGGTTCCTCGGGCAAGGTGAGCAGGGAGCACCAGGCAGAGCTGCTATGCAGTGGGCTTCATTGTGTGTCGGGGGTGGGAAGGAGAACCACGGAACAGGGGATGAGAAAGAAAGCACACAGAAGGGACAGCTCAGAGATGAAAAGTCGTGAGTCCCAGGTGAAGGAAAGGCAGAAAGGACCAAAATGTTCAGTGACCCAAGAGGAGGGCACGACCCTCCCCAGAACGCAGAGGAACCATCAGCTCTGCAGCCAGAAAGGCGCATTCACTGTGAGTTGACAACTTGTAGTTTCTTTCAAACTAAGAACACTTCTTGAGCAAGACAATACAATTAAAAGAGGCCTATTAATATAATGAGATAAGCACCACTGACCACATTTGACAACACAAAAGGAATTTGCAGAGGAAAAGAAGAACCTGTACCCTTATAAATCAAAGCATTTTGGTGCATGAAATTTGGAAACACAAATCCATGAATTGTAATAGAGCGTGACGAAATCTCATCAACAGAAGTAAATATTAAACCCCAAATGACAAACAGACACCACGCATCTTATCTGAATGTTTTCTCAGTGCATCAGTTTTAGAGCCATTCCCTGATTCTTATGCTCTTAATCGAGGTAATTTGCTTTAAGTGTTCCTTGCAGCAGAGAAATGACAATCGCCCCTTTAATATTCTGGTAATATGAGCAGCAGTTTTTTCATCTGATGATGCTAATCACTGTCTGCTCCTCTGCGGGCAGAATCCTCTTGGGGTGAGAAAGAGCCTGGTAAAGAACTAAGATGCACATCAGAGAGGAAAATGGATGGCTGTTCTGATGGGGCAGAGGTAGAGCAGGGAATGGCCATTTCACAGACGTGGTGCCCCCATCCATTGTGCTAAATCGCCACTATATTCCTTTCCTGAGACATCAATAGAGTGTGATGAAGTTACCACCAGATAAAGTTTTTTGAGCAAATTGGTCACAGCTGTGTAAAGCAGTCCCAGGTAGGGCTGGGAAGGCAGTTTGTTTGGAGAAGTGGAGGTGAGGGTGGCTGGGTTACCCAAGGCAGCAGCAGTTTCTCCCACCACCCTTGTCCTTCCAAAGCAATACGAAGATTTTGAGCCCTTGGATCGTTCGAGATGTCAAAAAAGTTTCAGTGCTCAATGTCACAGTGATGGGAGTCGGGTTAACACAAAAATAGGCTGCTCATCTCCAGTGCCACAGAGCAGAAACTGCTGATTTATTTCCCCAGTAGTACAGCACTTCATTAACGTTTTTTAGGTGAGCCTGAGACACTTCCTCAGCAGATGTAATACCCAAGGAGCAGAAATGCTGTGCTTATCGACAAATAGACCTTTCTGAGCACATCTCAGCCTATTTTCCCCAAACACCATTGACAAATGATGCATGAGAGGGTACCAGGAAGCAAGGAGACAGCATCTGTCGTGCAGCAATTGCTCAGCACTTACAGCCTACAGTATTTTGGAAATACACACACCTATTTGTGACACTGGAAACTCCTTTCGCCTTTGATTGCGACCTCTATTTTGAATGCAGGGCATATACTTTTTCTCAGCTCCACGATGAACTGCAACACAAGTGTATTTTAGCTGCTTGTTCCCTCCCCCAGCAGCTCCTCTGCTGCTCACCAGAGCCAAGCAGCCCTCAAACAGAGACAATGCAGGTGCTCATTACCAGCAGCCTGGGCCACTGCTTCCAAAGGCACCATTTGTACCTGCACAGCTTTGGCAAAAGCCTATCAACATGCTCAGGGAACAAACGCAGCTTGGAGCTGCATAATCAATTAATTTATTCGGCTCTTTATAGGAAAATGTATTCTGTCAACCAGTTCTTTGGGTTACAATTGTTCCCCCATTAATCTTAAGCATATCAAAGCAAGCACAGGCTCATTGTTGGAGGGAATAATGGAGAACATTGCTCAAAACACTGTGTACCACACGCAGGACTGCCTCCCTCCCCAGCTATTAGTCACTGTGCATTAATGTGCGCTGCATTAATTGCTCAGCAAAGGAGGGGCTACGAAATACAAAGGGAGAGACACTGGATGCCAACAGAAAGCATTGGAGGAGACTCCAACCTCACTGCAGGTCGGGCAGAACCTGGCTTCAGGGCTGCTGCTCTCAGTGCAAGCCTTCCTTGGAAGGAACCACAGAGTGCAGAGAACACGAATGAAAGACAAAGCTGTGGGATCCGGATACGAAGCAGGCAGTTGTTGTTCTAGCATTTCTACCCTTTCCCTTCCCCCTCAAATTTCAATAGGCCACGTCTAATTATTGGAAGGCATCTATTCCCCTTCACTCTGGGTTATTATCAGACCGTGGCTCATGTGTCAATCCACAGAATTAGCAGCTGTAATTGGACCCTTTTAACAAGGTACACAACACATTTTAAATTAAATTGCATTCCATAAATCAAGTTAACCTTTTCAACATTGCTCTAAGAAAATTAATTACTCATATCGAAGCACATGACCTTTTCACAGTGCTTGGGATTAGCTTCCCCATTTCTTTCCTTTCTTCACTTTTCTGCTCCTCCTTCCTCTCTCCCTTAGCCCAGCCTTCCTCCTTCATTTAGAAACATCGGAGTCCAAACAGTGCAAAGACTGAAGGCACCGCTCACAGCTTCGGATAAGCACAACTGATTGCTGCTCTTCTCCAGCTCCATTCCCCTCATTTCCCCCTCCCTCCTTTCCTGGGGTGGCCCAGGTGCCAACACTTGGGTGTCATGGGGCTCTTAGCTCTGTTTGATGTGGGTCTGGTGGCTCCGTAAGGGTCTCCATTGCCACATCCAGCAGCAGGCAGACCCTCTAGCCCTTAGCAAAGCAAGATACAACCCTCAAACCCCAAAAGCTCAGGAGGAAAAGTGCTTAATTATTTAAAGACTACCCAGGACTTTCTGCAGTGGTTTTGCAGGGTCTGTGAAGGATGTGAGCATCACTGCCTTAGTGCTGGCCTGGGAACATCAGGGAAAAGGATTCCTGTTGCGGTTAGCAGCAATAACAACCTGCTTGGAAAAAAGGTGATGCTCTTTTTTAGGGGCCCCTCATGGATCTCTGCATCAAAAATAACCGAGTAAGTGAATAATGGGCCCAGGTGTTCACTCACTGCTTCTTGGAGAGAAACAAAACCTTGGGGGGAGAGGGGAGGAGAGCGGGGGGTGTTTGGAGAGAATACAGGCAGCACCAGAGCAAGCACAGCACAGCCCAAACCCCATCGGATACAGCCTCAGCTCTTCCAACCTGATCCTGCTGTAGGTCGCACTTTATGTGCCCTTCCAGCTCAAAGGGAAACAACAACAACAAAACAGAACAAGATCAGCGACATCCACAAAGAACACAGTTCCGCTGACGAGAACGACGCTGCGCAGGCTCCCACTGCAAAGCAGACACAGCGCAGCCCAACCCCGGTCCTCCCCGTGGACCGCTCACCGCAAACGCCCTCGGGCGGAACTCGGGATCGGGTGGAGCACGCACAGAAAGACCGAAGAACGAACCGCAGCTCCAAACGACACCCGCTCCTCCGCCCCTTCCATGGCGCGCACACCCCTCCACGTGCACCCCGCCCTGCCCTTCCCGCCGGGCGCGCACGTATACGCGCGTGGCCGGCAGAGGGCGCCCTCGTTTTGGGGCCGCGGGGACGCGCCTCGAGCGCGTTTCCTGCCCGGCGTGAACCCGCTGGAGGTGGTGTGCAAGGAGGGGTTGACCTGAGACCCCAATCACTCGGCACGGTTTTCTCGTCCTGCACGGTGCTGCCCCGTCCTGCTGCAATGCGGAGCATCGCTGATCGCCTAGGGTGCGTTCTGTGCTGCAGCTCTGTGGTCCGGCTGCGGGTCTGCAGGGTCCTCGTGAGCTGAGGGCAGAGGGGTGCGGGGAGGAGAGCGTTTCCCTGTGAGCTGGAGGTGGTTGCAGAGCTCTCCTGGAGCCAGCTGTGTTCTGCCTGAGCGTGTGTTACTCGGGGGTGGTGACATCAGGTGTGAGGGAGTGCTGATTCCAATGGCTTTTGCAGTCTTTTTGGCTCATGATGAAAGAGATGCGCTGAGCTGTGACCTGAATGGCCTCTGCTCCTCTGTGGAGATGGGTTTGTGATGCTCATGGTCTGTGCCATGGGAGGAGGGCTCGGCCCTGGCAGTGCAGGGGGAGCAGTGGTTCCTCAGACTTGAGGAAGGTGACAGAAGGTCGTGACAGCCTTCAAATTAACGGGAAGCGTGGTTTTACTGGCTTGTGTTCCTGTGGGCTTGGTGCTCCCTGTGCTGTCTGGAGGTTGGTGCTTGGATGTGAGCCTGCAGTCCTCAGACACAAATGTTGTTGTTTGGTGCCTTAACACCCAGGGCTTCCCTTTCCCTGCCCTTCCCACACGCACACGTGCACAGCCCTGTGGGTCAGAAGCATTCCCAAGGATGCAATTTAATGGATCAGACGGTAAGTTGAAAGCTAAGTGCTTCTGGATGTTGGTAATTACTGAAACAGCAGCTTGTCCATGCGTGCTGCACCTCCCTGGTGCATACTTTCCATTGGCATCCCAGCAGCAGCAGCACGGCCTCGCTGCCCTGGCCCTCAGCAGTGCAGGTGTTGGCATTGTCAGGCCCCATACAAACGCATGGTTTATGGAACTCTCCTCAGAAGTCAAGAACATCTGTTCTGTTTCTCTCTTCAAATGGGATAATCTATGTACTTTTACTATAGGTTGTATTTCCCAGCTCCAAATTGCTCTGCAAGTTGCTGAAGTCATCATGAGAAACACTGGAGTCAGCTAGATTTTAAACATTTAAAATGATATAAGACCGTTTTCTTCAGAAAGAACCTTTTAAATTTAATTATTCTTTTTCCTTTTTCCTCTTTCTTCTCTTTACTTCTGATGGCGAGGTTGTTGAAATCTCGCATTAAAAAATCCCATAAAAATAACACAGACAAAGAAATAAAAACTTGGCAGAACGTGAGATCTGAAAACATTGGGCATCTTGCTGCTCCAGTGCCTCTTCTTACAGTGGGGGGGGGAATGATGGAGAGAGATGTCACTTGTGGGTGGCTGCTGTGCTTTGTGCCGTGTTAAGGCCTCATAAGTAATGCTGCAGAGTGTCTAAGGGTGACCTGGATGCTCAGCTGGGGGCTGCAGGGCCGGGGATGTTGGTGGAACAGCCTGTGCTAAATGCCCTCTGTTCCTTGACTGTGGTTCCGATGGCTTTTTGGGGCCCATTTCTACAAAGCTATTTGAATTAGCAGTTCTGAAGGCCTCAATCTGCTGTTGGTTCCCATCACTGACGCAGAGTGGGTTCACCACCTTCAGCTTCCTGTCATCTGTAATGATGGCTGCTCTCATTCTAGTGATTTTGCAGCAGTCCATCCTTGCCCTGCAGGTGCAATTATGCTTTTTCTTGATGCCGTTGAGTTGTAAAAGGTCTGGGGAAACAGCTTTCAAACTCCTTGCTAGCAAAATGCAGTGCGTCATTTGTTTCATTTGGGGCAGCAGCTCCCCTGGTTTGCTCCGAGCATTAAATCAGAAACTTTGATTGTGAGTGACAGAGCCATGAAATTGTCTGGCTCACCCAAGTTCACAAAGTGCCTGAGAGGCAGCAGTCTGGATCCCTGTCCTGTTTGTGGCAGTGCTGCAGTAGGCCGAGCAAAGGCTGTCAGCTCAGCAACCGAACCAGTATCGAACATAAAAATGCAGATTTGTTTCTGACAGCCTAATTTTGCCTTAAAAGTTTCGTTTCTCTCATTGCACTTATTCCAGATGTCGCTCCAGTAACTCATTCGTTACAGGCAAATCAAATAAACAAATGAAAAATTAAAGCCATTGTTACCCAGCGATGCCATCAGGGCGCTGCTGTAGTTCTCTGCATATGTATAACTCTTCTTCAGGCTGCGTGTCCAATTGGAACAGATGGTGGATAGGTTGCACTGCCTTACCTACTCCAGCAAACTGGGCAAGTGTCCATATCTTCCGCAAATGAAATAACAGCAGATTTAGAAAGAGACATTGTAGTCATTGAAAGCTATTTTCAATGGCTTATCGTGTTTTTCTTGGTCTCTTTTCCAGTGCTGTTCATTATTCCTTCTGGAATTTAGATGGCACATTTTCTGTATGAGAATTAACTCCATTTGCTGGATAGAATTGATGTGTTCCCATCCCCTGTGTGCTCAAATATAGAGATGTAGGCACAGATACGAATGCAAGTCACTCCTGAAACGTTCTGAAGGCTGGGATATTTCTTTTCCCTCTTTATTTAATTTTGCTGTTTAGTGTGAAAGGAATGCATTTAAATGCACCACAATGTGCGTTCTGCTCTATTCATGGATTTTTCTAATTTCAGTTCTTTCTGCAGGACTGCTATAAATACTTCTGCATGAGAGCACTGGAGAAATAGGTCATAACAAAAATCGCTCCCATGTCCATTTGGGAGAAGCAGCTCCAAACTTGGGGCTGTCAGAGCTGCTTCCTAAAGCAAACCCCGTGCAGCACAGCCTGGTGTGCTAAGGATCCCAGCTCGAGAGCTGAGACCCCAGTGGTGTCTTTGTTCCCTTTCTCTCTGATCGGTGTCCAGGTCTTTTAGGAGAGGGATGAAAGATCCTGAGGCTTCAGTGTTGGTAAAGTGATGTTTTCCTAGGATGGTTTTTCATTGAAACGTAATGCTTCTTCAGGTGCTGCTCTCCCAAGCAGAGCTGGGCACTTGGCTCCTCCTGCAGCAGGCAGAGGCCAGCTGGAGGCTGCAAGCAGCAGAGGCAGAATCTTTTTCACCTGCACAGAATCCGCATGAATCTGTCCTTAATAACGCTTTGTGCTGTGCATAAATCTGCTTAATTGTTGGTGGGAGAAAGCAGCGGGCAGGAAGGCTCAGCAGGCTGCTCGCTGGCACGCAGGCAGCGTTGGAAGGAGCCTTGGTTGGAAGGAGCCTTGCTGAGAGCAGAGCTGGCAGCAGTGCTGTGCTGTGCCGTTCACTGCACTGTGAGCAGGCGTTGTGCCTGGAGCTGACGTGCTCTGCCTGTCCTTGGTTGTGTGGGCTCACCCAGAGGGCTTTGTCTGCTCCCTGGGGTGTGCTGCAGTCCCAGCCGAGGCGTTCCAGCACTGGGGGGGAAGCACCTGAGTTCCCCCTTCTAAATGTGGGATAGAATAAAACTCTTAAGCCGGTGCTGGAGTCATTCAAAGTTGAATTTTTCACTGGGACTTTGCTTGGAGATGCTGGATTGCAGTGAGCAGTTGTAGCTGTGGCTGCAGTGGTGGGATCCCCTAACGTGGATGGGAACACAGTGCTCCCAGCTCCCATCCCAGTGCCTGGGAGCCAATGTCTCCAGAGACAGAGTGCTGTTATTTAACTGGGAAGGACTGCTTGCAAAAGCTTCAGGGTGGGATGTGGGATGGGCAGAGGAGTAATCCCTGAAGATTTCTCACAAAAATAAGCTTCAGTTCTTTGTGGGGTGCATTGCCTGAAGTAGCAATCTGCAGAAACTCGGGTGCGTGTTTTTGGATGGTGCGTTACACAAGGAATCGAACGAAGCATTAGCCTCTCATTAAGGCACTGTACATTTGATTATTTATGGTCACACAAATGAACTGCTTTGATCTGAGGTGGACAAGAAAAACGTGCCTCGAAGTATCCCACAAGGACGGTGCGTCTGGCATCTATGAGGACACTGGATCTGGAAGCACTGAGTAAAATGTATGCAGAAAATGGAAAATTATGCAAGCTGAATACGCTGAAGGTTTCTTGTAACAGTGTAAACCAGTGGGAGAAACCAGTAGGAACAAAACTTGCTGGGAGGATGCACTGATAGCACAGACAGCAGCGAGCAGTGGCCCTTCTTCCCATGGTGGTGGTCCTCCCAAAGCCCAGGGCTGCTGCAGGTGCTCCCAGCTTGCCCACTGCATGTCCTCCCCAGCTGCCAGGGTCTGCCGTGCTGTTAGCAGATGTTGATTTGCTCTGATGTTCCTTTTGGAGAGCATTTCTGGTCGACTCAGCCATGAATTGCTTTGGTAAAGAGCGAGGGAAGGCGTTGTTTTCACTCATTGCTCTGCTCGCTGTTAATTCTTAATGTACTCATAACAATAAAGGAGAGAGATTTCTGCTAAGCTTCAAATGTTCGCCATTAATAGAGGATGAACTGAGATACAGGCTTAAGTATCTTTTCCTTCCTGTAGCAAGAATTTTATTTCCTTAACTAATGGATTCCTGTCACTTTAATTGGAATTAAGATTCTGGTCTGTAGTTAATGGGGAAAAGAAAAATAAAAAATCACTTGCTCCATTTATTCCCGGGGAAATAAATAAATAAATAAATACAAATTGGGCAGCTTGTGTTGTGTGTTCAGAAGTGCTGCATGTAAGGCAGAGCAGAATTTAGCATTCTGAAGGCAGCTGTTTAAGTGCAATCAGTGTATTGCAGATGTTCAACAGATTTAGTGGAGGGAGCGTTACTCATCTGAAGGTGAAATTGGCTCCCTTGCTTTTGCTCTTGGAAGGCTGATTCAGTTACTGTCTGTTTGCTCATGTTTTACATTAAATAAGAGAGATGTGACCATCATGTTAATATCTGGGACAAGAACCCTTGAGTGCTGCTTCCAGTACATCATGCTAAGTGGAACTGGAGGAGCATGGAGTTTCCCTGATGGGACAGGAATGCTGCTGGTGATGTTCTCACTGCTCTCTGGATGTCACAGGCTGAGATCCAGCACTGGGCAGAGCTCAGGAGATTGGGACTTGGGCATGAGTGAAGCACTGCTGCCTTTCCTGCAGTCAGTTGGGGAAATTGTTCCCGTGATGTAGCTGGATATTGAGTAGAACCACGGGAGATGGGGGGGAATGGCACAGCAGCAGAGGAGCCCCAATATCTGGGTTCACCGTGGGCCCTTCAGTGACCACAAAGCTCTTGTCTGGTCAGCAAGGCTGGGTGATCAGCCTGGGGAGAGGGGAGCAGACATCCTGGAGTGTGGATGCCTCCTTCCTAACCTCACAACCTTCGTGGACCTGGAGACTAGGAAGCAATCTCACTGTAAAATATTCATAGACAGCTGCTCTACTGCCTTTATCCCAGTGTTATTTAAATCTTGAGCTAGTCTGTAATTAAAGCATTTATGTTTTAGATGCTTAACAGGCTGTTTTAAATGTTTAGGCCTGGTAAATGATGTTTATTTGTGGTTTGCTGATTAAGCCAGCAGAGTTCAGTTTGGTTTCAGACCTCATCTGTCCCCGCAGCTGCTGGTGCAAGGGGAGCACTCCTTGATCTGCAAGGAAAACCCAGAAGGAGTCAACTGTCTGGAGGCCTCTGACAGTTCATTAACTTGCAAGAGCATGTGTGCAGCTTCGTCTGTGGCCATCCCACCTTCCGAGGTGTGAGCCCTTGGCTCAGGCTGCAGTGGGCACAGCCCTGCAGGAGGGAACTGATGCTGGAGCTGCACGGCACTGCTCGGGTTGAGCTCAGTTTCAGTGTCTGAGCTCAAGTGTGCTCCTGTGGTAAAAAGTTAATTATAATCTTTCTTCTTCCCATCATTGTAGATGTGAACTCTGGGGCTTTCAGGGAGCGAATTATCTATTTCTGCTATTTGTGAAATGCTAAGCACATGGTGTACCGACTGCTGCTGCAGCCTCTCGGTGCTATTGTAATGCAAATACTAATAATACGAAGTGAGATCAAGGTAAAGAGCTCTTGGTGCCATCTAGCAAGCTTAGAGCTGCATTTTGTTTCCACAGATAATCTTGCAAGGCTGTGATACACTCGGTATTTCTCAATTTCCTTTCATATATTACTACAAGTATTTACATGAAGAGATGGGTTTTAGTATCCTTAAGTTTTTCAGTTCTTGCTTTTTAATGTTTGACTTTGTAAGTATATTATTGTATTAATTCTTGTCCTTTCTCTCCACTGCCATCTCCTTTTAAAAGAACTTTGCCTTGAAAGCAGCAACGAAATGAGTTGCCAAAGGACCACGTATGGGAAGAACCAGCTGCCGACACGGCCGGTGGGCAGAGGAAAAGATGAGGGAGAAGGGATGGAGCAGAGCCAAATTTATTGTTGTATCTTCTGTCTGGAGAGAGGCCAGGGCAAATGTTTTCTGATTACTCTCGTTGTTGTACTCTCAATTTGCTTCTGATTGTAATCACAGGCAGAGTTGACGACGGGAGGATTTTTCTTGCTTGCAGACCTCGGACACAGGTTGTAGAGGTAAGATTTGCTTCTCCCTGTGTCCCTGAGGGTTCTGGTTATTGCTAGAGGGAGGAATTTGGTCCTCACTTTGAAAATTTCATGGCTATCTGGTGCTAGTCTGGGAAAAATGCAGCGCTGGATATAGAGGTGCTAAATGAGTTCAATGGTAGAGGCTTTTCAGACAATAATCTCTGGTCACTTTTCCTTCTGCTTTATTGTTTGTGTTACAGCTGGCATTTGCATGGCACAGAGCTCAGCTCCTCAGGCTCTGCTGCATCTCTGCTCATTTCCTCGTGGTGAGGGACCGTGCTGGTGATGGAGCCTGGGTGCCATGCTGGTGTTCTGGCCCTGTCCACGAAGGCAAAAGGTTGAGAGCATTGTGTAAGTGGAGGTTCAGGAGCATCAGTCTGTTCCGCCAACATCTTGTAAGGATATTGAAGCAGTGTGTGTACTCTCCCATTGCTTCACCATCTACTTTCCAATGCAGAAGCTCCTACTTGATCAGGTTCTGTGCTGAGTGGCCCTGTAAGTGATTTCCTAGTGGCCCTCAGTGCCATTCAGTGCCTGTTTCCCCTTCGAGGCTCTGAGATGCCCAGTGCACACATACAGGGCAGCTGGTGTGCCTTCTGCATGCCACGTCCCAATTCATCTCTGATGGGATTCATTCAATGGCATCTCTGCTGCTGCCCAGTACACTTTGGTCAACGTAAATCAAAGCAACCTGAAATTACTTCAGTGACATTTTGGAAAAAACCCAAACAAATAATAAAACATAACACTTCCATATAACTGTTCACAGCACGGCTCAAGTAGAGTTTGTTTTGATTCATTCCAGGAACCATCTGTGCTCTTAAATTATGGCTTCCAAGCAATAAAAATAGCTCTGGAAGGCAGTCTGAGCAAACTGGGTTAAACTGGGTTAGATTTAAGGATGACTTCACAACTCTCTTCACTTCTGCCCCTGACGTGGAGCGTGCTGCTATGCTGAGCATGGAAGGGGGATGTTCTGGTGCAGGAGGGGCAGATTTGGGCTGGGCTGAGGCACGGACTGTTTCCATCTCTGCAGCATCTGCTGTGGGGAATTGCACTTCTGTAGGGCACAACGCTTCCTACACCAGCACTCTGCTGCCTTTATAGGGAGCTTAATTTGGAAGATATAGGGCGGTGCATTCCGTGGTGAATCCCTTTCATTTAGAGGTGATTTGAGTGTCTTATTGCTTTCATTAGTTTCCTGCTGAAAGTATTAAAAGCTGTGTATATATGTTATTACCATGCATATCCCTTCAGTAACAGATTGAGGTCTGTTGGCTGTACCGAAGCTCTTCCAATATACCAATCCTGTTGCCAGTGTTTAAATCCAGGGGCTGAGTTACAATCCCTTCCATTTCTCCCCGAGCATTCCCATTTCCTGAAGGCTCAGAGGACCTGCCATCCAGATCCAGCAGTGCTGCTCTCCCTGAGGATGGGAAACGAATCCGTATGGAAATTCCTTATGGAGGAGGTGGTTTGGGGGTTGAGGCAGCGTGGGGCTCAGCACGCACACATGGTGGCATCCCATAGGAAGGGGGACTGTCCCTGCATTGCAGGGGGTGCAGGAGCTCTGACCCACACAGTGCACTGGGATGGAGGGCAGGTGTGGTCAGCAGCATGTTCTGCACTACTTCAAGAGAGAGGGATTTCTGGGGGTGCAGTTCAGATCTGGGATGCAATCTGCTCCTGAAATGCATTCAAACGATATGTTTAAATCTGAGCAGTTTTACCTGGATATGTGCAAACTTATGGCAGAGTGTGACATGGAAAGATATGTAAATGTCGTCAGTTATTGTGAAGCAAAGGAGCACACAGATGGAATATTCCACGAGATGTTTTACAGAGAGCTCTGGAGCTCCTGAAGAAGAGAACCTCAGAAACATCAACTGGAATTGAGTGTGGATGTTCCAAGCACATTCCATTGGGGCATTTTCTTTAAACTGCTTATTAATCTAACCTTGCCATATGGATTTTCAAGAGCATACTTTTCTTCACGGTAACATTATACCTTTACAAATCAGGGAAATGTCAACTCTTGATTTACTGACAAAGCTGACAACTGACATAATTTATTTCGCTTGAGATCAGTTCATCAAACTTAGGAACATCTCAGCTGCTGTAAAACCCAGGCATTTGATACCGCCGTGCCTGCTTAACATGCGAAGGATAACCTACATTTTTAAAATGCTGTAAAAAGAACAAGAAGCGATGCCAGGATGAAAATTTATGAGGCACAGAGCCGGGATCTGAATTTAGCATTTGCTGCGTAGTGGAGTGTTGTTACTATCTTGTTTGCACAGTTGAAGTAGTGTTAATAGGAAGATCCAGCAGGAGGGCTGAGCTGTTAGCATGCAAGTCCAGCACCGGCCCTGACCCGATGCAATATAGGAATTTTTAATGCTCATCGTTGACTTAATACAACGTTGGCTGATAGCAGCAGTTCCTTGTTCGTGGAGCTGATTAGAGGAGCACATGTTTGTACAGTTCAAGTGTGAGTGCTCGTTGCATTCAAATGCAGAATGAAACCTGTGAAAACACAGTGGGAAGGGAAATATGTGAGCCTTGTTTAATGCTTGCTGTTCTGGGAGTTTGCTCTCTCACTGCCCAGCTCACATTTGTGAGGCAGGTTGGAAGATCTGGGGGATGAATGGCACCTGCTCTGTGTGCACTGAGCTGACACACCGTGGCTCCTGCAGCTCTCATCTGCAGCCTGCCAGCACTGCAAGGAACCTCCAGCATCCCCTGCTTCCTTAGGAGGAGTCTCTTTCTGTTACACCTGGCTGCAGTGATGTGATGTCTCTAGCAATTTGTGAAGCACCGTGCAGGTGAGGAGATGAGAGCTGCCTGCAAGACAAGCTCTGCTCCATAGCACACCTTCAGTGCTGGCTTTGCTCTCACATCTTCATGGCAGAGCTGTCAGCAGATGTGCTGGAGTCGTGTTGATACAAAACCTGAGCCAAGAGTAAACCAAGCTTTGCTTGCAATGTGTAGCTCAGGATTTGGATCCCCAGATGGGATGGAGGCTGATCACCAGCTGAGAGAGTGACACGTGCAGTATTGTTAAAAAAGGCTCTTCAGGTTAGGAGGAAAGGCATAACTTCAGTTAACATATATCTTGACTGTCATCATTGTTTGTAGCACTAAATCTTCCTCATAAATAAGTGGAGAAATCTTTGCTTCTGAGTGAAAAATTCATGCTCTGGTTAAAACTCAATTATATTTCCAAACAATACTTATCAGATTTCCTAATGCGTGCTTAGTGCAGTTCAATTTCCTGCTATCAATCAGGGGCCACGTTCTGTCCTGCAAAGCAAAGCTGTAGTTTCACTGCACCCTACTTGGGGTGGGAACAGTGTGATTTCACAAGTCTCTGGATTTATTTTGCCTGATCATTCTTTCTTCAGCTATTTACCACATCAGTTTAGTCAGAAACCTGACAACTGTGCACATGCAGATTTTAAGCTACGTCCTTAGGTGCACATTAAGTATAGATTTAAGGTTTGAAATGTAAGATTAATTCAGCTCCTGCTTACAGCTGCATCGCAAAATTGTTGATTATCTGGAAATGAATATTTCTTCCATACAGATGTGGTTGTGTATAATACGATCCCTGCGTAGTGCTAACACTCGTGGTTAGAAAAATAACTCTTGAGAGCTGAGTGGGAATGAAGTGTGTGCTCAAGGCTGCAGCGTTATGCGTTGTTGAACAGATTCTTTATAAAGTTTTCAGAGGGAACTTGTAGGCTGAAACCAGCTGTGACAGCCTGGCAAAGTGATGTGCTTGCTCTGCTTAATTCTCTTCCAGGCAGAGTCCCCAGGAGTGCCTCCCAGAGCTGGGCAGCTGTTCCATTCAACCATGTGGACCTGCTTACTTCTTCTGTGAGCTAAAGCTTTCACTGTTGATGCAATACAATGGCACTGTTACCTTTATGTTCTGCAGTACCAGCAGGCTCTTTGGTCCTTTCAGGGAGGAATTAGGTATACGTTTCACACCTAGGCAGAAGGAACTTTGTTACAGCAGGGATTTGCTTGTGCCATGGGTAAATCTTGCTCCCATGGTCTCTGTTTTCCTTGTTGGAGCACAAATTATAGCTCACTGAAAGGATAAATAATACGCTGTTTCTGAAGGGCTCTGAGCACACCAGGCACTATTGGTATTTATCTCAGATCCGTGCTTCAGAAAGGTGCATTTTGTAGAAAAGGAAGGGCTAAGACAAGCATTGGAAAAATGAGTGGTACCCAGAGAACAGATTCCAAGATTCCCATTTCAGATACATATAAAGAAGGAAGCTATAGCGGTATCATTCAAATGTGACATCAGTCACTCCAACCTTTGCTATTACGGCTCAAAATTGCATGTTCTTGCCAGAGAAATAGGAAGGGCTGATAAGGAAGACAGCTGGGATTTGCTTTCTTATCTATATTTTACACACACGCTCATTCATTTTCCTCCCAGTCCTCTGTTTTAGGATCCAGGTTGGCTTTCCAGCACGCCCTGTTGTTTTGCATAAAGTGGGGCAGCTTTTTACTGTGTGCTTGCTAAACCCCACGGGAATGGGCTGGAAGTCAAATTATTTTTTTACTTATTTAGCACCTGGCAGTGTTATGATGACGTTCCTCCTGCTGAAGACTGGAAGAGTGTTCCTGCAAGCCTGGAGGCGAGCTGCAGTGGAAGATGCAGCTCTGGATTTGGGGGGGTTGGGGGAGGTCAGTGAAGTTCATCTGACTTTGCTGCAGTGATTGCTTTGCTCTGTTTTAAAGATCTTGCAGCTCTGTGTGTGCAGAGCTGTGCTCCCGTTGCTACAGAGCCTGCAAAGCGAGCTGCAGTGCTGCTGCAGGACTTGCTAGTGCTGTGGTCACTTTGGAGAGGCAACGGAGAGGGAAACGAAGATTTTTCTGACTGGAAGTAGTGAAGTCCAGATGAAAGGGCTTAACCATATGCTTCGTGTTTGGAGCAAACTGAGCTCTGCTGAAGAGGTCTAAGCAAAGTGACAGCCTGATGCTGTGGCAGGTGCAGCGGGCTGGTGTGGGCTGGCAGTGCTGTCAGGATGCCCGGTGCACAACGAGGTCTTCAGCTGTGTTCTGTGATTCCATCAGCTGTCATGCAGCTTCTGGGAGAAATCACAGGGTTTTGAGGATGGAGATGGGAAAGCTGTGCAGCCCAAACAGCAGAAAGTCTCCATCTGCCCCACCCTGCAGGAGGACTCGTGTTAATGCGTGCTCTCCAATGGTCAGTGAAAGGTGGCGTGCCTGTATCACACTGTATCCCAGTTCAGCTTATTACAGGGTAACTGGGACTGGGCAGCAAGGGGGAGAAGGTGGAAACATCCTGAATTACAGCACCCAGTCTCAGTGCTTGTCTCTGTTGGCAGTGCTGGGCTGCAGGTTGGGGTGCAGCTTCTGACTGGGGTGGAAACAGCGATAGGACGGATTCTTGGAGTTTGCATGACCTTGTAAATCTGTAGTTAATGGCAGCTATTATCTGCTATGTGATAGTTAATCAAAAGCACTTTTAATTATACACCCTTTGGGTGCACGTTATAGATTGGAAGTTTAAAGGTTTTTCACTAAAGGCTCCGGAGGTGTCATGAAGGAGCACGGCTGAGAAATGACTTTCTTGTCACATTAAAAAATATTGATATTCCTCGTTTTTTTTCATGTTGCACTGGGTCAGAACTGAGCTCTGACAGTGCAGTGGGGGGAAGGGCAGCTTGGTGCTCGGGGGACCCTCTGATCCAGGCTTTTTTGTGCGAGCTGCTGCATATTTTAAACTTCATCTTAAAGCCTTCTGAATCAGTCGTACTTTAAGACTCCATAGTCATTCAGTTTTAGGGAGTACTGGACTGCACCTGCAAAGGGACCAGAGCCAGGTGCCCTGCTTCTCTGGCTCTGCTATATTTGTGAAAGCAGCACCACAGTGGCCTCAGGATGGCAGAATACTTATCTAGGTAATTTTATGGCATGCATTATTTATCCAGATGTAACAGATGAAGGAATTGCCATAGCCAGCCAAAGAAATGACTTTCTGTTCATTTTCCAGGTAGGGATGTGGCGCTCCCTAGAGTGCTTTAAGACTTCAAAGTTGTGTATTGTGGGATGGGTATATTGTGCAGGCTTGTATGTGTGCCCAGGGGCAAAAGCAGGACTGTACAGACTGGATAAAGTGCTTGAAATTAGGTGTACGTGAGAAATGTGATACTTGAAGCTAATCAGCACCCTGGGAAGCAGCAGAGCAAGGTTCAGGACGGCTCAGTAATTGCACACAGCTCATGGAGAAGGCAGAGCACCTGGGTGACCTTGGTGGGCCATCTGCTCCAGTGTTCTGGGAAAGGTGCTTAATGTTTGAATAAGCTTCTCTAGCTAGGGGTGGGGATGCTACCTGCTGGGACATTACTCAGATGTGGTGTTCACTGTGCGAAAATCCTTGTGTGAGTCATTGCAGGTGTGCTGCTGGCCACAGTGCCACATGCATGGTCCCAATCTGTTGTGCCTTGATCCAAGCCCCTGGAAGTGCCCAGAGAGCAAAACCAGCTGAGTGATTTCAAGCTATGAGCTGAGGTTTTCTGCTTCCTGAGGAGGGAAGAGGGGCTGGGAAGAAAAGGAGAAATAGTTCTTAGCATAGAAGTAAGCATTAACTGAATTAACATGAAGTTATCTGAGTAATTTTCTCTTGTTGAAAGGACAAGAGAACTGGGATCAAAGAAAGTGAGGTGATAGGCACATCCGACTTCCTCTTAACCAAGATGGATTGTAGTCACTGCAGGGCTAACTCAGCTGGGGGAGGGGAGCAGGGCAAGCAGGGAGACAGAGCTGGGAGGGAAGGAAGGAAGCTGCTCTGCTTGGGAGTGCAGGATTTGACCAGGCAGGATGCTCGGTGGGCATCTCCCAGGCAGCCCCGAGTGTGGCTGCATGTCACCAGAGAAGTGATTCTGAGCTGGATCAGATGGAACACTAAGACATGGTGTGGGACTGGTTGGATGGGTTCATAGAAAACTTAATTGGCCTTCCCCAAAATGATTATCTGTCATTAACGACATACAGCTGCTACCCTGGCAGAACCAATCTGTGAAGGCAGTGCCTTCTGCTCAGCCGCTTTTGTATTCTGCCTGTGACTAGCTGGGAGGAAAAATCCTCTTCAATCTCACAGATCTCTTCTGGTTTAGACCCGGTGTGGACTTTCCTGCAGCCGGGCAGTGCATCCTGGTGGGCTCCTGTGCTGAGGATGGCTGTGTGAGCTGGGTCCGTGCTCATGGTTAAGGAAACTTGAACTGACAAGCGTTGTGAGCTGGCTGTGCAGATGACGGGGAGTTTTCTGTGCCAAGTCACTTCCATTAATCTTGGGGCTGTGACATGTCTGGGCTCGTATTGATTTCCCAGCAGGCTATTCATCACCAGTCTCATCACGTTACGAGCCAATGTGGAGAAGGCACAGGGGGGAAATGGGGCTGGGTTTTTATCTCTAGGGCACAGGATGCTCATGATCAATGCAACTTAGAAAAGGAGCCAGATGGGTTGAGATAATTGATGAGAAGTGCCTCAAAGTGGGAGAGCTTCCTCATGTCCAGCAGGGCCATATTGGAGAAGCACTGGTTGAGGTGGAAGGTCCTCACCTGGACTCGCTGCTCTCCATGCCTGGCAGCCTGGAGCAGTGGGCAGATGCCTCTTGCTGGGCTGAGATGCACAAACCCACCTCGCAGTCCACTGCTGAGACTTTTCAGAGGAACAAAAGGCATTTTTCAGCGACTTAATTATTTCCTGTCTTCTCAATCAATATTGAGCCATCACAGAAAAGCACTACATATTAAGTTGTTTTCTTGTTGCTATTTTTTTTTTAAGACAGCTGCTTGGAATTAAAATAGCTCTTAGGCAAAACTTATACAGAAACAATTAAAAGCCCAGCAGCTGAAGAGACTTGCAATTATGGACAGATCATGTTTTGGTCCCATAAAGGCTCCTGCCTCTGGCATCAGGGGGCAGAGCAGTGTGTGGAGATAAGGGTGGCAATATTTCTTTGCTCGTCTGTGGCCTGAATTCTAACTCTGCTTGCTGCTTTTTATTTATTTGCTATCACTTAATTTTATCTCCCTGTCTGCTTTGCAAAGTGCTTTTGGCCACGGGGATGAGGACAGGTCAGCTCCTGACAGTGTTATGCCCTGGGAAAGAAAGGGCTGCTGGCTCCTCTTGGCTCATCCTGGGCAGAGGAGTTCCACCTTGGGTGTGAAAACGCTTTCCCTCTGGAGCCTGGGCAGAAATAACAAGGGACAGCCCTTATTATTCTGAGCATGGCAGCTGTCCAAAGTTATCTGGTTTCGTGGTCTTCTGTGCCACTGATTTGGTGTGTTTGTGTCTGGGATGCATGCAGTTGGAAGTTCCTGACGTGCATAGCAGTGGTGATCAGTGGTGTGATCCCCATTGCTTCCAGGGTAGGTGTGTATGTGTAGACATCTCTGCATATGTGCTCACAATTTATTAGGAATTAAAGCCTGCTTTCTGCACGCTGCAAAAATAACCCTGTGAAGTCTGTCATCCCCGTCCAGTGTCAAAGCTACAGTAGTGGTGTAATTAATATATTTCTTTCCTGGAGGTATTTTTCTTTTAAATAAGAATGTCACTCACGAAGTGGACAAAACAAATGTGGGCTTCACAGTCTGTCATTAGGAGGCATTTGACCTCGTGTGCTACAGGGTATTATTACTGTTCCGTGTGATGTTTTTTAACTGAAAAAGCACAACTACGTGAAATTGACAGCACTTTTATTTTTCTTGTCAGTCACAGATAATTAGAATTGCTTTTTCATTCCTACTGAGAAGCACGGTGACAGAATTACCTGGTGCTTTTGTTGCTGCTGTGATGGCAGCTGGGCTGGGAGCGTGCGTCCCTTTGCTCGTGGTGGCACGGGGCCCTGCGTGGATGGAGGCTTTGTGCAGTTGGTGACATGGGCAGCAGTTTGTGAGCTCAGCTGTCCTGAAGTGGAGCACTCCATCAGCACCTGCACGCTGTCACCTAGCAGCCATTCTTATTGCCCAGGCTGGGAAGGCACAGCAGAACCATCTTCAGATGCATAAAACATCACTGCAGAGACATCCTCCTGTCGTTTTAGACAGGTCAAGGAGAAATGGGGTTGAGTAGCAAAAAAAAAGAAGGGAGGTTTACCTTCAGCAGTGCTCCACTTTGTTGTGAAGGAGTGCTCTCCTGCATTATTGGCCACATTGTCAGACTCTGCTTGCCCTGCTGTGAAATGGACAGGAAAAGGAGAAATACTCGTGGTGCTTCTGGGCTCTGCCAGGAAAACTGCTGCCAGGGGTCCCTCTGCTGGGTCTGTCCTGCTTCCCCCGACCCCAGTGCTCTGTGCTCTTCAGGAAGGCGTGCTTCATCAAACACAGTGATGTTTCCCCAGAAGCATTGGCTTCTGGTTTCAGCAGGGGGCAAAGTGGGCGATGCGCGGGGTTTCAGGCTGCTGCCTGTAGCCTTAAAGTCAACCCGTGGATGATTCAATTTAGCACTGATGGAACAATGTTGGGAAGATGTTCATCCTCACGCTCAGAGGATGCCTGGGCACTTCACCCCCTCGGTCTCTTTGCTGCTGCAATTTGTACTTTAAGAAAAGTGAAGTGCTTGCAGCACTTCCCCTGAAATGGTAATAACCCTCCTCAACAATGCAGAATACTTTCTTTTGATAAGATCATTTTAAAAGGTAACTGCTTATGATAATACAATTTATTCTTTATGGCTTAGGGGCAAGCTAAGATCTAAATGAAGCATGTCTTCCATTAGAACCCTACAGAAACAAACTAATAGGCTGCAAAGAGAACCATTTGTAATGTTACTATAATTCACATGATTCATTAAACAGAAATGGAAAATGATAGCATTTCCCCTTGAAAAAAAAAATCCTTATGGAATTACATGCTGAGATCACTTAGTTGAACTATTTTATTGACTAAGCATCTTGTTGTGCTGATGTGTAGATTATATAGGCCTGTAGCCATTTATTTTTCTGTTTGCTAAAATTAGAACTCCCTGTTATTAGGGAGAGATGTCCTGCATGTCCCCTGCAGCTGTTGGCAGAGGGGGGGGGGCTTCTCTGGGGGTCTCCTCCAGCAGTGCATCGCTGGAGCACGTGGGGATGTGCTGCTGCTCTCGCTCTCCCAGGTCAGTGGTTGCTGGGAGAAGTAGAAGAGAATAGTTGAGGGGTTATGGGTCACTAAAAGGTGCAAGGGGTGGTTTTTAGCAGATAAAAATGAGTGCGTGTTTTCTGGTTGAGGGGGAAAAAGGAAAAGCAACCTTTGTACAGAGCCTCCAGGGAGCAGAACTGAAGGAATGCTGCAGGGGTGCAGGCTGGCTGAGACAAGGTGCCTTCCAGCAGCACCAGGGTGAGAGGGGAGGATACAAAGATGAGCAGGAGCACACAAGGAATTTGTTCTGTGATACAGGCTTGTAGGTTTGTGCCTTGGACCTTGCTGTGTGGCTGATGAGTTGTGGGTCACACTGAGGAGCAGCAGGAACTTCGTCCTGTTTGTAGTCATCAAAATGACAATTAAACTTGATGCAGAAATGATGATGAAGTTATCAGGTGAGCGCCCACCCAGTCCTGGGGCTGCTCAGTTTTCTCCTGGTCCCAGCTGGCACACAGCAGCATGGCAAGGTGCTGCTGTCAGCTGGAAGAGAGGAGTCCTGCCCTCAGTGCTGTGCCTGTGCTGCTTTCCAGGTGATTCACATCTTTGGGATCTGGAGAAGTTCCTTTTGACACGCACACTCAGCCCTCCAAAGGATGTCACCCGTGATTAATGTCAGCAGGCAGAGCGTGCCATTTAAAGGGTTTCAGAGAAGCAGCACATGGAGCAAGTTTTAATGCTGATTTTTTGACAGCCCTCGTTTTTGTGGCCGTGACACGCTTCAGGATAGACTGTCTTCCAGTGGCCATTTGTCAGATGTATCACGGGGCAGAGAGAGACATTAAGCTGTTTTAAATGAGCCCAGGATGACCTCAGACTGGATTAATGTATTTGGGAGCGCTGACCAATCTGACAGTCTCACATCCATCAGTGTGAAATCAATCTGAAAGATACGATGGGTTGCATCTACTTTACTGCTGATGAAGGACTGTAAAATCATAAAATCCCATTCAGTGCCAGAACCCACAGCATCCTGGCACCTGGCTACGTACTGGGTGTGGAAATGGTCCTGTTTGTTTGTAGCCTGACGTATGGACAGATTTTCCCTGCTTCTGCAGGATGTGCATTGAGAACAAACGATGCCAGAGTGCAATAATGGGCATTTCTGGTGTCCCACTCATTGCAATGAGGCACTGGTTTCCATGCCATGCAGCAGGGGGCACCTAAAGCTGCACTCATGGAATGCCACTCTTTCTCCGCTGTCATTTACATTTTGCTTTATTAGACAAAAGTCAAGTAATTAATCAGTTGATTGCTTAATTCAGATTTCAGTCAATTGCGACTTAGGCTTCATCACTCTGCTTTCCACATGATGAAGTCTGATGAATTTGCTCTGGTTGCTTGGCTAGGAATAAATAACACGATATGGGGGCGAGGACCGGTCCGGGGCTCCAGATTTTCCTACAGATGGGGGAAGCTCCCATCCATGCCCTGCAGCACCTCGGAGCAGCCCTGTGCTGAGTGCTGGGCAGGAGCAAGTTAAATTGCTTTACAATGGGTTGAATTACGACTACAAACACAGAGTAACCAAATACACGGGGCTCGAGATGCCTGCTCCCCTTGGAAGGATCCTCATTCACAGGTCTCTTTACCTGAAAAATAATACATCTGCACTCCGTCCTGGGTTTTCCACTGTAAGCTATAAAAGAAGCTGTCACTTCCCATTGTCTAAACAATTTACAGCAGCCTTAAAGAGGGTGTCTCTCAGCAATCTTGACATCTTGAGTTGATCATAAATTCGCAGCTATTGTTGGAGGAAATGCTTTTCCCTTCAGATAAGCTCACAAATGGAAAGCTGCTGCCATCAGGGCTGTGCAGTGAGGTGGCTGCTGGCGTGGCACGGCCGTGCAGGGCTGGGGGACACAGCCATGTCACCGCACACTGCCGGGAGGAAAACGCTGCTCTTACCTCTAATATTTTATTAGCAGTTTGTATTACTTAAACTCCCTGCAGTGGAATTGTAATCTGGTAAACCTGGAGCCCATGAAATGAGATTTTCAGTTCTGTGAGTTAGCAATAGGTATGATACATTAAAGCAGATTTATTCCCCACATAAGGGAGGTTTTGATGAGAAGTCTGATAAGTTAACCGCCAAGAGTTCTGGCGCAGAGCACAGCTTGCTGCCTGACCCCCTCTCCTCATCTCTCTCCTTCATCTGCTTGCTGCCCCTCAAATAAAATGGTGCGTGCTATTAGCTGCACTCCCCTACAGCAACCAAATCGGGGGGGGGTTTCTTTTTGCAGGAGGTTATGGCAAGGTGAAACTGCAAGGACTTACTCACGACTTTCCTTCCAGGAATAGAAATGGAGTCTGGAGCTCCTTGCTGTGACACCAGCAGCATCTGGCTGCTTGGCACTGCTTGTGCTCTTCATTCTGGGTCCTTGGCACTGCAGCAAGACTGCACCTGCCTGCTCAGACATCCAGCCTGAGGCAGCAGGATGTGGGGAGTCCTGCAGACACCTCTGAGCATGGGTTGGGAGAGGAGCACGGCTCTGCTGCGTGCTGGAGCTGTGTCTGGTGCTGGTGGCCAGCCTGGGGACTTGTGTTTATATTCCTTGGACATCACTGACTCAGTTACGTTTATTTACTTCGAAATTTGTAATGGGATATAATTGGAAAGGACTTATACCAAATCTACATATTGATTTGACATTTGAGTATATGATTAAAAGCTGCTGAGGTCATCACTTGACTTAATTGGCTTAATGAATGTTGATTACACTGTACATGTTAATTTAATTTAGTGAGATCTCTTGTCTTCCGAATTGGTTATCACTTTCTGTTTAATTATTATTGATTAGGATGTGGGAAGATGCCAGTACCAGTCCTGTCCCTGTAGGCCCAGTGCATCCAGCATATGTCGTTTTCTCTGTCCTCCAGGACTCGGTCCTTCTTCCCTAGTGCCCTTCCAGCACAAGGAAGGCTTGGTGTGATGTTCAGATCACCAGATTCACAAGGGAGCTGCCCGAGTATGTTCTTGCATCAGCAAATGGGTGGTGAGATGGCATAGGTCAGCTCTGAGAAGCAGGAAGGCACCTTGTGTTTATGGGCATTTATTTGGAGCTACTGATGTCCCATCAGATTTCAAGCTGACTTAAAACAAAGTGTGTTGGTGGCAGTCAAAACTGACCGCCCCTCCCCTGTGTCCTGGACTGGTCTTGGTTTAGCAGGGGACAGAAATGAGCATTACTGATATGCAGTTGTGCTTTGTACAGTAGTGAGTAAGTGGGATAGGGAGTGCCCTCTGTATTCAGTTTTTTTTTTATTTTTATTTTTTGCATTGGGTGTTTGAAATCTGCCTAGAAAAGCAAGTGAAGAAAGAATAAAGCTGTTAGCACTGAAAGCCTGTGGGGTACCAAAGTCATGAACCGTTGGCCTCAGCACATCCTCTGCTGCTCTGTTAAATATTCTGGGATGAGCCTGGAGCTCTGCTGCTCCCGTTGCCCCTGTAGGGCAAAGAGGAGAGCTTACCCAACATCCCTCCCTCTGCTCTGGGCCAGGGACCCCATCAGCCCCAGCTTCCCAGCTCTCGTGCTGCAGGGCAGCCCGTGCCCAGCTCCTGCCTGCTGCTTGGTGCTGTGCTGTCTCCTCCTGAGGGAGCTGGGTGCCAGATGGGACGTGTCGTGGTGGCATATGCCATTAATCCTGTACGCTGAATTATTCAGCAGTTCAGAATAATGAATGGCAGAACAAAGCCTGGCACGATGCACTTCTGTAGCCCTTGTGCAGCAGTCCCTGCCAGTGTTCCCTGGTGGCCATGCTGCTGCCCGGCGTGTGGCTGTGCCAAAGCTGAGTGCCACGGCAGCCCTCTGTGCTGCACAGCAGCTCGGGGTGCTCAGTGGGGCAGCTTTGATCCCACCTGCACATCTCCAGCAGCTGCAGGGGTCCTGTGAAGCACACGGGGATTGCTGCTGAGCACGAGGTGGAATCCTCCAGCATCCTGGGAGGCAGCAGGGGAGGGGGTGAGGAGCCCACGCTGACCCAGGCGGGTTGGGGACTCTGCATGGCAGCAGTGTGTGCAGCAGCATGTGCATTAATGTGCAAATAGAGGGTTTCTGTGGCAGCCCACTGGCCAGCCTGTGCAGCTGGGTAATATTATCCTGGATGCCTGAAAGCTGTAATTTTGGTACCTTGGAGGAAAATTACCATCCAGTTGTCCTTAAATCACTGCCTCGGTTGGTGTGCTGACAACTGTTCCTCCTTAGCCGAGTTAAACAGTGGTTGCCCCATGTCCAGCTGGTCCTTTCTTCCTCAGCTCTGCCCCCAGCACTCACAATGCTCCTGTTAACTCAGCTCCTCTCTCTGCTCAGGGCTGACCAGCAGCCGTGGTGAACTTGCTTTGCTCACAGGAGAGCAGATGAAAACAAATCTGAGCACAAGCAGTGTCTTTTTTTTAGTGCATATCCCTTTCTAGGGAAACACAAACAAGCAAGAGTTGGATTTGGATGGAAGTAGACCTCGAGGTGTGGAATTTCTTAAAGGTTGAACGCCTTTTTGTTTGTAAAATCATCCTCTGATGGGTCGTTTTTACTTTGGCATTTTTAGAACTAGTTTTTCCCCTTCAGAAATGAACGTATTTTTCCTTATTTTCACTTCTGATCCCAATGGCTTTTAGATGCACACTGAGCTTACTGTCCATCCTGTCAATTTCCCAGCTCTTGCCTGGGACAGCCTGAATGTGATTTCAGCCTGAGAGAAACATCAGAGCTCATGGCAGTGTCTGAATCCCAACGTGAGGAGTGCTCAAACACTGCCCTGAGCTGTGGGCAATGAGCGTGGAGAAAACAGGGAGGAAAAAATATAACGTAGCGCCGCAATTCATAACAAGTGACAAAATAACTTTCAGTCCCACTGCGACCTATTTGTTGAGCAAGCGAGCTAAAATACCTCGCAGCTGAATTGCTGAGTTTGTCTGCTGCTTTTCCCACTGAACTCGTTAGATCTTTTTATGTAACGTTGCTGCAGCCGCGCTTCCCAAACGTTTCTCTTGTTGTGCGTTTCCGTTGTTGTTTTCATGGGTTTTAATAATTCCTTTATCCTTTCAGCTTATAAAAGTCACGACTCGACAGCCCAAAGAGGCAAAAATCACTTGTGAAGGAGGCAAGCTCTGGTGGTTCGTGTTTTAGTGCAAACTCACGTTGGAAAGGAAAAAACATCGTGATGAGAAACGCCATCAAAACGAAAACATTCAGCCCCAAATTCCCCAGCACTGAAAGCGGCCACAGCCCGATGGAAAGCAAATGGGTTTTGCTTTGGATTATTCCACGGGGAAAGTGTGGCCATAGCTCTGGAAGCAGCAGCTGCAGCAGCACAGCTCAGTGCAGAATGAGCCCACGTGGGTGAGGGGAGTGGAGGGGGCCGTGGGCTGTCCCAATAGGATTGCTGCTTTGCGTGCTGCGTGGGGAAGCCCCTGGGATTGCTTCTGTGTCGATGGACATTGGGGTTACTCTGCAGTTCCTTAATCACTTTCTGGCCAACGCTGTTAAAGCCCATTAATGCAAATTAACAGCTGATCTATTTTTCTGGAGTCTGTCCCATCACGTGAAGTGCCGTTATAGACCAACTTTAAGAAAAATCGATTTCTCAGTCCTTGCTACAAATCGATTTGTGGCTTTTCTGCTTGCAGCTGATTGGGCCCATCAGCTCCCTGCAGCACTGCTGGGGGCCAAGGGTGGCACTCAGTGCCTTCTAACGTTTGGCTCTGAATACATTCCATCCTGGGTTTTCTTTATGGAAGAGATAAATAAAGCCTTACGTGCAGGAAAAGAAGTGAAGTGCTTGTATTCAGCAGGTCTGAACTTATTGCATCCCCTCTGTTGTTGGTCCAGTTGAGGACGATGCTGGCAGGACTGTGGCTTTCCAAAATGTGGCTTCGTTTGCCTCCAGGTGCAGCAGCAGGAGAGGAGCTGGGTGGGAGCAGAGGGGACCCCATGAGTAGGGGCCCTGGGGCTGAGGATGTCCTGCAAAGGGACAGCCATGCACTGCACGGCAGCGTGGTCTCCCGGGCTCTGACCGAGTAATTAAGTTTCAAGCTTGAAATGAAATGTCTGTCTTGAAATGAGAATTTAAATGAATTAACCGCATCTATCAGCAGGCACTGAAGGGGCCATTTTAATTTAAAAGGCAGGTATAATCCTGGCTTGGCACATACAGCTTAATTACAGTCAATTTTGACAATAAACAAAAACACAAGGGGAGAGCGGAGCCCGGCCGCGGCGGCTGTGGGATCTAAATTTTTACAAGTATTGAAATAGCTTTCTAATTAATTTACTCTGACCTAACGACGTGCCTGTGGAAGTCGGGTAGTGTGATCCCTTGGCTGAGTTCTGTCATTTAACAATTAAATTTGGGGCAGGGGATGGGAACTGCCATGAAGGAGGTTTGGTGCTGGGAGCGCAGATGTGCGTCTCGGTGCTGATTATGGGCTGTAGCTGGCGAAATGGAGTGATTTAATGAAGTTTTGATACAGCTCATCAGATACCGAAATGGGAAGATGCAGTATTAATTTAGAAGCGCATTATCATTTCAATTGTAGTCGTTCTGAGGAGCATTAATAACAGGGGAGCTCGTGGCAGTTTGGAAAGATGATGTATTATTCTAAAGGCAAAAATATTCTTCAGAATTATGTTTCATTTGACACCTAAACAGCTAGCATATTCCTATTATCACCATGTAATCAATTTTTTGCCATGTCTTCCATGCTTAGGAGACATAATCTCTCCAGGCCCTTCATGTGCTGCTTGGAAGGGGTGGGCAGGGCGAGTTTAAAACACGGCGCTGACGACTTTTATCTTTTAATCCCAAGTCCTTCTGTGGAATTAAACGACTCGGAGCTGTTTGACAGCAGGACCTCCTTTTGCAGTCACAAACAAAAAGATGCAAATGTCATCTGCAGCTTGTTCCAGCCACGTCCAATTGTGCCATCTGACACCGGCGGCACTGGGCGCCGTTACTCCGAAAGCTTGAATCCTTTTTGCACTGAAGTTGGGGCACCTCGGGGGAGACGAGCTGTGTCCTGCTGTGTTCACAGAGCGGGGTAGCACCCGGCTGACATCACAGCGGCGTCTCTTAGTGATGATGGAGGATGCAAAAAGCATATCCTGATTTTTTTTGTGCTGTTTGCGAGCGGAGCAAACCTGCATTGGTTATGTGGAGGCTGCATGGAGTCGCAGTCCCTTGACCGTGCACATGTGGCTGTGGTTGGGAGCAAGTGGCCAAATGGGTCCCTGGTGAGCAAAGCCCTTCAGTGGTGTGTTTGAGCACGTTTGAGCACAGATGCTGTGCTGCCCTGGTCCTGCTGGGCCTGGGGGAGCCGAGGCACTGGGGCAGCACGTGTTGGCACTCTCTTGGTGCTCTGCTGAAGTGTGCACGCTCCCTCTGAAACTCGTGGCTTGAGCCTGCACGAGTGCTTAATTAACGCAGTCTCCTGGCAGTGGTGCACGAGCAAATTCCCCATCTGAAGGCAGAATCAAAGCAGTGTTTTGTGCCTATTCTTAGCCACTTC
Organism: Odontophorus gujanensis; assembly: GCA_013399175.1. Classification (NCBI taxonomy): domain Eukaryota; kingdom Metazoa; phylum Chordata; class Aves; order Galliformes; family Odontophoridae; genus Odontophorus; species Odontophorus gujanensis. Next base: position 97,094 of record VXAB01000954.1, on the reverse strand, counting down.
CATTTAATCTGTAGATACTTGAAATCCTCAGATGGGCTGACTGCAGGGCAGCTCCTTCCTAATGCTTTAAAGTGAATTCCAGCCCAGCACACTCTGGAGCTGAGTTGTGGGGCTGGGGCTGAGCTGGCCTGCTGCGGGGGTGGCTCAGAAATGCTCCTGGGGGCCCAAGTGGTGAGCCTGCATCGACAGCAAGGATTTTACCATTTAAAATATACATACAGAAGCAAATTAAAAAAAAAAACAACAAAAAAAAACCACACGAAGCTGGGTTGAGCAGAGAGAGAGCTGCTAGTGTGACTAAAAGAAATCCAAACAACAACAACAAAAAAACAACACAAATTCCTCCTCCGAGGAAATATTTCTGCAAAGCGGATATTTAGAGAGAAAAAAAAAAAGATTTCTGTAGTCATTCTTTTGCTCGGCTGCAGATTGGGGCTGGGAAAGTGTGCTGGTGCCTGAGCTTTCACAGCAAGAGGTGGACTCTGATTTCCCTACAGCTGCCCCCACCAATGGTCATCGTTCACCTGCCCGAGCATGGCTCTGCTCTAATGGCCAATTACCAGCACTGTGCCCCAGGAGCTGCTGTCGGACACAGCAGCCTGAGGGACAGCTCTGTCTTTGCTTTGGGCATCTTCTCGTTGAATAAAAATCTACAAAAATAAATGCCATGCACGCCACTGAAGTCAGCAAAGGGAGGACAAACGAGGTGGCTGTTTTACTCTTTGGGCTCTGCCACTGGCAGATACTTCTCACCGTGCTTTATGAGTGCTGGTGGCAAGGCTCTGTGTTAAACTGAGTGATTTATTACCATGAGGAGCACTTCGTTGGGCTGATGAGCATCAGGTGAAGTGATTAGCACGATCAGGTGGGGCTGAGTTCAGGCTGACAGTCCTTTGTGTGACAGCCAGCTGCTTCCAGCTTGGAAAGCAGCACGGTGCTGGCACACCTGTATGCAGACAGCCGTGGGGGAGCCCCCGAAAGTCCCCAAATACCTGAAGTGTTGTGCTGCTCGTTCTAGCTTTCTGCAGCACTCTGTTTGGGTGGGAAGGCTGTAATGATGCTAATGAGTGCTTCACGGGGTCCGGTTCCAGCAGAGGCTGTGAGCAGCCCCCCATGCTGTGTGTGCTGTGCCCGGGGCTGTGCAGCCCCCCCAACCCCACTGCTGTGCTCCATCATCCCCTTCAGAAGCCGTCCTTGTATCTCTGCGTTGCATGCATGGTTTTTAAATTGTGGCTTAAGGCTCATCTTCGTATCAGAGAGACACCCACTCCTGTTTAGGCTTTTAGTAGCTCCAGTTCATTGTATTATAATTGGATAGCCCTGGGGAAATCTCTGTCAGGACTGATAGGCTCCAAGCAGGTTTTGTGTGCGTTGGTGGATTACATGCACGTTGTTTCAGGTGCTCATGCCTTCATACGTTCCCCTGGCACTGTGTTTCCTTTGGAGAAAGAAACGAGCATCATCAGCAGCAGTAGGAGGGTCATCTTCTTTCCCTTCCTCTCTGTGCACAGCCTTCTGGGCAAATACAGCATGAAAGCCATGGGAGCACCTCGAGCTGCACCCTGTGCTGCTGTGGGGTGACACACAGGGAACACGTTTGCACTTGCAGACCACCCCGCCTGTTCTGTGGGGTGTCTGCTAAATGACTTGGTGATGTTCCAAAACGAACGTGTGCATTTCCACCTTTGGGAATGGCTCTCAGAAACAGCGTGCAATTAGATGAAGGATTTTACAGTCTGATCTACTCCCAGGTTTCTGCCAGAAGCAGAATCGTTTTTGTCTCCGGTTATTATGATCTCCCTGCAGAGAGGAGCTCTGACAAAGCCTTCCTGCTGCCCCAGCACTGAGCACCACGTCTGGGTCCCTCTGGGGTTGATGTTAAGCCCCTCATTATGGCACAGCCGGAGTGGTCCCGCTGGCCCTGGGATGCTCCGGCTGCCGAGCAGAGCTCAGCTCCATCCCCATGGTCCTTCTGAGCAGTGCCAGGGCAGCGTGGTGTCCCAGTCCTCCAGGATGAGCTTCAAAGTGCTGGAAATGGTGTGTGATGAGGGAATGCCTTAAGGAAAGTGAAGGATGCTGCCAGCTCATCTCTGCACTCCAGGCTGGATGGTGCAGCCCGGCTCCTGTGCCTGACCTCCTCCAGCAGTGGTGTGGGACGTGGGACAGGCATCTCCTGCCCTCCTAAAGCAGAACACGTCCGTTCCAGTTCTGAAGTTTTGTCCTGCTACGTCTCCTTGTGCAGTATGGTTTTTCTGCAGTCGGTTTTTACGCTTGATTTGGTTATTGAGGAGAAAAGCGGACATGGCCGTACTCTGCTCAACTGGAAGGAATGAGAACTGACTTTTAACTATCAGTTTACACCACAGCACCATAAGCAGCCTCCTGTGTGTTGTGCCACGCTGAGAGATGCTCCTGAGTGCTAATTGGGGTTTGTTAGCCCTTCTGTTTGCACGATCTCATTCAAGTGGAGATCTGGAGGTGGCCTCATGGGACTGCTCGGCTCTTTGATTCCATCTGCAAGTCAGCAAGAAGTTGCAGGCTCCTCCACGTGTTTCCTGGCTCTTCATTCCTCCCAGCACAGTGAAGCTGGGTTCTAAAGCCAGTGATGCCAGTGGGATCCACCGGACCATGGGAGCACAGCTGTGCAGGAAGGGCAGCACAGAGCCAGGTCCCCACGTGCTGGGGGCAGAGCTCATCCCTCTGCTTTGTGGTTGGAGGGAGGCTTGTTTTGCTGATTATTTTCAACACGTTCGACTTAATATTTGCCAGAATTTTGCAACTGCTCTAAAAGCCCTTTGTAAGTACTCCTGGATTACTCTTTGTTCCTGTTCCAGTGCAGTGAGATTGCACTTGTTTCAAGCCAGCCGTGAGATTTCCTCCCTGTCAGCTGACACGAGGAGATGGGGAAATGTGAAGAGGAAGCCCAAGAATCTGCAGCCTCCAACAGAAGAGCTCATTTTGTTGCTCATTCCCTGCCTTGGGGAGAGCTGCTTTTGCCAGAGCAAACCCTGCAGGTTCTGCTACAGCTTGCACTGGAAGGGAGCGTTGGTGCAGCTTTTTCAGCTCCATTAAAAAGCACAGCTGCCCAAGCAGCTAAATGGATGAGGCTAATGAACATGTGCGCGAGCTGATGGTTCAGGGTCTAAATTGCCTGGGAGCAAGCAAAACAGAATTAGGCAAGTAAAGAACCTGGTTGTTTTTCAAGTGATGTAAGATTGGCATGAATTACAGGAGGCATTAGGAAGTTTGGAAGATGTGTAGATTTAAATGGATGCATTTGTTTCAGTTAAGTAACACAGTGCCAGTGTGCTGCTCCCATGCATCCAGGCAGCTCCTGGAGGAGGAGGAAGAGGAGGAGGAGGAGGTCTGAGGCCGTGCAGTGTGGGACCCTGCCCTGTGGTACGGATGTGCTCCAGGAACCAAACCCTCATTTCCTCTCCACGAAGCCTGGATTCCTCTTTATGAAGTCCTTGGGTTTTAAGTCAAAGGTTTTAATTGGAAGTTGTATCACGTCACTTTCCAAAGCCATTATTGCTTTTTTCAATTGCAAATGTTCATCCTATAGCCCCTGGAAAATACAATATTTCTGTGAACGTTTTGAAAAGCATCTCAAAGCAAATTTTGATTAAGGCTCTAAGGACTGAACGGTGAGGAGCGCGCTGTTGCAGGCGGGCTCCCCAAAGTAATTTGTTCTTATGAAAAACACAAACGTGCTCATTTCCACCCATTGCCCTCTGGGGCACAGATGTGTCCTCAGGGAAGGGCCCTGCCTGGTGCTGATGCTAATCCCACGCTTCCCATCCTCGTGGTGCCCCATCTCACAGCTCCTGGTGCTTCTGTCTGCCCCAGTCCCGTGGCAGTTGCCTTGTAGGATGGATGTGCAGCATTTCTGGGGCTTCAGCTTCCCTGGCTCTCCTTCTCGAGGTTGCTGTGGCATTGATTGAACGGGAGATTCATGGTGGGAAATTAAGCCTCCAGAAGATACAATAATTTAAATAATTGGCATTTTTTTTTGTGTGTGAGAACATGAGAAATACAGAGTGTTCATTCACCGTAAATTCCTCCAGGACCAGGGTAGCAGGAGCAGATGAATTCTTATGAAACAAAGATTCTATTTTCATGCAAATATCCCTCAGTAATAAAATACCAAGGGAATAAAAATGACAGGAAAATATATGATGTACAAGCAGAATTGTTTCCAAAGCAGTGTGTTTCCATGAAGCCTCAATAGCTTTTTATACAGTGGGCCATGTTATCAACCAAGCATGAAGTGGGATCAGGCTGTGGGTGCAGAGCTCACACCGTGCAGGAATTCCTCTCCTGCTGTGCTGAGACGGGGGAAGACCCCTTAGGGATGGGGAGTGGGGTCTGCAGGGGAGAAGGGAAGGAGCCCCAAATCCCTGATGGGTGCTGAGCTTTTTTGCCCAGGCTTTGCTTTGCTTTGCTTACCCCTATCCTTTTGGGCTGCAGGTGTAAGCTTCAATTCAGGCAGCCGTTATTTAGGGCTACCAAGAGGAGAACAGCCCCTGCACGTAGCACGTATTTAGCACTGACTTGGACTACCCTTTGTCAGCACTAATTAATTAGCCAGAAAGACTTCAACTCCTGCTCCACCATCTCACTGCCAGCACGTTTTGAAGGCCAAGGCATAACTCCCTCCACCGTATTTCTTCTCAGTTTACACATGAATAAAGAGACATGCCTACAGAGCTGGGGATGCTCGGTTGCAGCACTGGGGATGCAGCACTTGGCCTGGGCTTTCCTTTGGGGGTCTGCGGGTGCCGTCGGTGTTTGGAGATGATCTGCAGCAGTCAGCTTGCTTCTCTGTAGGCAGCTGATAAATGGTTGGATGGGAAGCATTCCCTGCTGCCTGAGCTAATGATTGCTTTCCGAATGGCATCTGTGTGGGGGGGGGGGGGGAGGAGGGGCACAGGAGAAGGGGAATAATCACAGTAAACTGCATCTCACCAAGTGCTGCGGGTATGCATCATTTTTATTGCAGGGAAGATGAATGGATCCTGTGGTGGCTTTTGTTTTGTTTCAGTGAAGTCTTTAAGTCGCTGTTTGGGTAATCTGGGGTGAATAAACCCCGCTGCAGCTGATGGAGGCTCTGGGGTGGCTCAGCACTTCCAAGCTGCAGCATGGCTGCAATGGTGTGCATCGTGCCCCTGCTGCATGACTTCCCCTCTGCTCTCATTACAGTTCCTGTGGCACTTCTGTAGTGGACAGGTGATAACTGTGCTCAGCCCTCTGCCTTTTTGGTGGGGATAAGCCTGCCACGAGCTGGGCTCGTTTGCAGCTGTCTCTGATAGATGTTTTCAACTCTCAGCTGGAATGATTTCAGGTCCTGAAAGGCCTCCTGAATGGACAGGCTTTTGCACGCAATTACACTTTTGGAAAGAGCAGTTTGAGGGTATTAGGTGCAGATTTGCTGCGTGCTTAAACAGAGAAGCTCTTCGTGCAGGATCTCACGAGGAAGTTTGACTTCTGCAGAGTGGGATTGTTTTGTTAAATCTTATTATGGAAGCAGAAATGCTCTGCTCAGAATGGCTTTATGTGAGGGCAGAGAGTGAGAGATTGGCACGTGGGGAGGGTTAGAAACTGAACTCCAGGCCTTGGGCTGATGCAGAGTGTTGCTCATGGTGCTGATGTTGCTCGTGCTGCTGCAGTATCACTGAGGCTTTCCCTGTTGTATCTCAGACCTTGCTGGCATGGGTTAAAAATGAGATGGAGCTTAACGAATCGATGTATAAATGACCAAAGATCTCTTGACCTCGGAGACTGGAGCAGGGCCACGCAATGAGGAAACCCAAAATGCCAAAATTAAAATCTCAATTAAATTTTGGAAATAACGGATAATTATGGGGTGCTTTTTTTTTTCTTTTTTTTTTTTTTTATGTTCATACTAAGTTGTAAGGAATTATTAGATATTTAACTGACATTTATCCAGATAGCCCACAGCAAGCTAGGTAGCAGTTACATGCTGTTATAAATGTCACCAGTTAAAAATTAATTGCTATGCTATCTAACTTGCTGTGGGCTGTCTCCTTAAATATTAATGGCGTGTCTAAAAATGCGTTGAGTTGAAGGGATGATGTGGACGTGGGGTGGTGGGGCTCTGGAGGCCCCAATGCCCGGAGGGGCGATGCTGCAGCAGCACAGGGTCACAGGCATCGCTCCCCGGAGCCAGGCAGTGCCCGGGGCCTGGTGCAGAGCACCGAGCTGAGGTCTGTGTGCTGCTTCAAAAGCAGAGCAAAGCCGAAGGGATGCAAACTGAAGGGGTATTTCTGTTTGAGCTGTCTCCTTCTATGAATAATGCATGCTGATCTCCCAGAAACGCGGGGCAGTCAGAAGTGCACTGCGGTGACAAGGACCGTTCCCATTGACTCCCACTACTTAAAGGCAATGGGTGTGCGGTATGCCATCCCAGCCAGCCACCACTTCAGCACTTGGCTGTTCCCTGCTCACAGATTAAGTGTTAGGAGGGAGAGCTTGCAGAGCAGGGCCTGGTTCTTCCCTCCCCAGCACTGTGCTGTGCCTCACAGTACCCCCACGCAGACACAGTGACACGAGGGGCTGACTCCTGCCCCAGCTCAAAACTGCAAAGAAGTGAATTTAAGCTGCTTTGGAGCGACTCCCCATCCCTTCCCCTGAGCAGGACAAGAAATGCAATTTCATTCATCGTGTACTCAGTTCAAAGCACCATTTACTGCCGAAGGATTGAACAAATATAATTTAAGGTTCCACTGTGCATGTGACAGATTTAATTAGTGTACATGGGAGCTCAAAGTTGTTCAGAAAGTATTTGTTTGCATAAAAATAGGCTATGTCTGCAATTTAAACTGGAATAAAGTACTGCAGTTATGAAGAATTTAATGAGTTGTTGCGTAATGTTCTTTCTAAACACCATCCGAGATGGGAAATTCTATTAGGAAATAAAAACGAGGTTGGCAAATGCAACACAGTGCTCTCTCCCTTCCCCCATTGCTGCCCAGTACCACTGCAAGCTGCTCTGGTGCAGCTGGAGCTGCAGGATCCACGTTCCTTGTTCCAATCCTTCACCACGTGCAGCGTTTATTAAGAGGGAGATGGTGGCTTTTTATGGTTTGCTTTTCATCTACTCTCGGGTCGTTAGGATGTGTGTGTCAGAGCTGCTCACAGCAGTGCCATGGGTGGAAGCACCATTCAAACCACCAGCATCCTTAAGCACAGAGCTAGGTTTGGTGGGCAGGCTGCGTGGTTGGGGCTGTGGTTTCATTCCGGGAATCCTTTTGGGTTTTTTTTCGGTGTAATTTCCATCTCATGCTCCTCGTGTGCAGCCCAGTAGATGTGAGTGAGCTGCTTGGGAGCTTCAGTTGTTCCCTCGTGCCTCTGGAGGTCACTGTAACAAAGACAAAAGTGCAGATGCTGGAGGTTGTTGCGGGGCACTCATTTGGCCACTTGCACTCAAGGTATTTTTGCTGTGTTAAAGACCCATTCTGCACGTTTTAAAGGCAGCATTTGTATACCGAGGTCGTCATCCTAGGAGACCTTGACTTGCTTGCTGCACTTGTGGTTAAAAAGCAGCACAGTCTGCCCTTGCTTCTCCACCTAATTTTGCAGTGCTGCACTGCGAGGGCTGTGCTGTTGGGGCAGGCAGAGTGCCTGCACAGGGCACCAGGAGTCTGAGTGCTTTTAAGGCAGTGCCTTTGGTTCCTGGCTAATGTGGTTTCAAATGGCAAAGACCTGAGGCAAGTGAAGGCAAGGCAGCGGCCAGCCCAGGGCTGCAGTGTGTGCTACTGAGGTATCAATCAATCCTTCCTAATAAAGTGAAGAGATGTTGACAAATTGCAGTGTCATACAGCACCTGCCACTTGTCCTTTGTAGCACCCAACAAACCAGAAAGCGACCTGACTGTCGTGGCATTTCATCTCTTTGGTGCAGAGTGCTTCAGGAGCTGGAAGCAGCATGGCAGGCAGCGGTACCCAGCTCCCATCACAGCCATCAGCACTGCTCTTCCAGACCCCAATCTTCGTGGCATTGTCAGTGTTCCTCTGGCCTTTGCTTTGCTTTTGACATAACTGTGTTCTGGAAGCTCACCTTTCTGCCTGGGTGCGAGGAGAACACGTTGTTCCACGCGCAGCTGAAGTAATGAGGTCTGTGCATCGATCCTGTTTGCAGAGCTACATCTTGTGTTTGGGTCCTCTGCGGCCTAATGAGGTATGAGCTCTGATGTGCAGACTTTGCTCTGCCTGGAGCGTCCCTCCTCGCTCTCCATCCCTCATCCGTACAGGTTGTGCAGCAGGAGGTAAAGCTTGGAGCTCGGGCTGATGTCGTTGCGTTGTCTCTCTTCTCCAGAGCTCAGTTATGTGGAATTCTGGTCTCTCTTCCAGGTTGACTGAAGCAGGATGATGAATTGGGTGGTTCCTAGAGGAGCTGGGAATGAAAGGATTCCCATGCAGCATTACTGGGTCTCATTTCTCTAGCAGAGCCAGATGAAAGGCTTTGCTTGAACCAGGAATGGGATGGGAGGCCTGAGTGTGGCCCTGGGTACAGTGTGAGGGTTTACATCCCTCCCCATAGAATGTCCATTAGTGCTACTACTCAAACTGTTCCTGTCTGAAAGCAGTGTTGATGGGCACTCCCTGGCTGCCGTTCATGGCGTTCCCAACCCTCAGCAGCAGAAGTGGATGCTCAGAGGACCTCATCACCATTCCACACCATTGGATGTCTTTTAATCCCGTGTACGTGATGGCAGCGCCGGTCGGAAGGGATTACTCCAGCACTGCAGTGAGAAATCAGATCTGTCATCCCGGTGATACGCAGTGTGACCTTCAGCTCTTAATGCCCAAATAAAGTTGGGCAGAACTTTCCGATGGATGGAAGCAGGCTGCAGCACAGAGCGGGAGGACTGCTCGTGATGGGAGCTCCTGCTCCCCGGCTGTTTATCACCTGAAAAATACAGTATCTATTCCCAGATGTGTCAGGATATAGACACCGGCTTTTGTTTGATGGCTCGGCTTGACTTTTCAATGACTAAAATTTACATCATGGGTTTTCAATCATGTGCGTTCTTAGCCAAACTCCAGATGCCTTTGATCTGCGTCCGTGGGTTAACTGCTTGGAGGGGGCTCGAGGTGTTGGTATTGTTAAACAGACAACATATTTTTCTTTTGATTAGACACCGAGGCTAGCACAACTGTCTGCTTTTCAGAATTATCTGAGCAGCTTTCTCGAGTGCTGGAAGTTTACCCTTGAATATGACAAGTATAAAACATGTTTTCTGTGTCTGTGTATCTTTCAGTCAAGTGATTGATCTACTGCATTAGTGTGAGCTTCAGCTTTGTCACCACGATGCTGTGCTGTGCTCTGCACGGGGAGGTGACCGAGTGGGAGATTACCAAGGGCACTCCTAGGATGGAGTAATCACCAATAGAAACCTTTGCATTATTTGCAAACATATGAATTCTGTTTCTAAAGTAACAAGAGCAAAATATCCGTGAGAGAAATTGCTTTCAAGGACGGTGGAGCACGGACAACTTTGCAACCCGAGTCACATCACTTAGCATCTTCTTGTCAATTTACATTAGCTTCTCTGAGGTGTTATCAGCCAGCTGGTTACAAACCTCCACTAATGCTGCTTCAACAGATCTATAAGGACACGCAGCGCAAGCGCACGAGGGGATGTGCTGTGAGCTCTGTTTAGTAATCATTCCTGAAATTATTTTTAAAGAATTAATACAGAAGTGATGAGGATGCTTTGCAGAAGGAGAAGCGAGTAGGGTCTGTTCATTTGTTTTAGTCAGGGCTGCAGGAGCTCCTCAGCAGGGCAGGCAGGAGGCACGGTGCTGCTGGGCACAGTGCTCAGTGCTGCTGCTTCTGCTCTTCCCCCCAGGGAAGCACCTGCTGCTAGCTCCGGGGTCTGGTCAGCAATCCCATCTGCCAAATGGCAAGGCTTTAATCAGCCCTAGGTGCAGGGTAATGGACCTTGGTGAGAGCACAGCGTTGGGCTGGTGGGTGCTCTCGCTTGTTTTGCCTCATTGTCATTGCATGCTGAAAGAAAAGGAGGAAAATCTTGAGAAGAGTTAAGCACCTGCAAAAGGAGAAATGATAAATAGCAATTAGAGCTATAAAACGGATGGGTTCTAACTCTGGCATTTGTCAATGATTTATTTGGAGCGAACACTCGGAGAAATGAACGTTGCTGTGAAGGAGCAGAAGCAGAATTCACACTGAGGGCTGCACTGCTGTCCCTGCAGCCCCACTGAGCTGTGCTCAGGGATTCCCCCTCTGCTCCCACACCGCATCCCAGCACGACCAGCAGCGGTCCGGGATGCAGACCTCACTGCACTGTGCAGCCGTGGCACAGGTGGCTGTGACTGCTGGGAACGTGGCATGAATTGTCAAGTGCAGGGGGAAAAAAGACGTCGTGGAGGATTGAATGGCAGCTGTCAAGCGTGCACCTGAGACCCATCTCTGGTTAATTTGTCTCAAGAGAGGAGAAATTCCTGGGTGACATTTAACTGTCTCCAGAGGTGGGAGATGTTGGATATTCTGGGGACTGCTTCTGTGAAGTAGCACAGAATAAGTGTTCAACATTCTCTTCTCCCCAGAGATTCCGGGCATTTTGTTGAAATACCACGAGGAGAAAAGCAGAGGCACGTAAAAGGTCATTAGAAAAAATTAAGAAAGTGGCATTTGGCGAGCGTAACGGGCCGGCGCGGGCTGCAGTGCTGCCCTTTGTGCTAATTGCAGCTCCTGAAGGTCACCAGGAGTGTTCGTGGAGATCACAGAGAGACGATGTGGTTCTGCCGTGGTTTTACCGAGGGCAGCACGTCCCACTGACACACGGACATCTCTTTGGTCAGTGAGCCCTCCGAATCGACAGCAGGAGCTGCAGGGTCTCCAACAGGTTCATTGCCAGGAAAAAGAGTAAAACCTACCCATAAAACAGAGACAAAAGGGGCAGCAAGCCGCAGGTGGCTCAGGCTGTGTGGAAGTGGGGGTGCTCGTGGGGGTCCTGGCAGAGCTGCGGAGCTGCACGGCTCCTCCTGCTCCGCGGGGTGTAAGCAGAGCCATACAAAGACAAATGCCCCATCATCACTGAGGAAGGGCCAGCATCTGTGGGAAGAGTGAATTAAAGCGCTGCCGTGGAGCACGTCCGCCTCTTGGTGTGCGTGCTTAATTATTTGACAGCTTTTGCTAGAAAGGAGAGCACTGCAGTGGCTGTATGCGGAGTGGCCTTTGTATCCTCGACTTACAAATGGCTTCGACTGCGCATCTAACAAGGGACCGCGTCAGGCATAATGGGATAGGTATAGCAGAAAGGGGACCTTTCAATTGGCACCTAAAAGCCGTCGGGTTCTGTATGGGATGACAGCGTGAAAGTGCCTCTCAGAATAACCCACGGAAAATGCAAGAGATGAGTGAGATGTGAACCCAGGAGGAAGGTGTTGGAGATTGTGCTTGCAGCAAAAACCTGATCAATCGCCGACAGAAGGCGAAACAATGCAGAGCCCGGCAGCGAAGTAGGTCAGCAGTTAACAAGGCGGTGAGTCACGCAGAGAGGGAGAATTTAATTTTTCAACGCCGAGTCCTGAGTTTGCTTGAAAGAAAAAGTACATACCAATTCAGCAGCCGGTCGAACAAGATTGAGACACGCCGTTTGTTTCCGTTTCATTCGACTGTTTGAAGTTTGTTACTGTGTTGGCTGAAGTGATGCTTTAATAACGTCACGTTTCGGCCGTGGTGACGTGTGCGGGCTCAGAGCTGCTGCTGTCCTCCCCCTGGAGCTCTGTACAAGTGCAACGTGTGGAACAGGTGACGTATCACCAGAAGAGGGGATGCAGGATCGCTTCCGTTCGTTCACGCTTTGCACGGCCTGAAGGATGTAGAAAGTGTGACTGAAATGGCACCTTAGGAAAACACTGACCTCAATTCTGTGTCACGTGTGAGCAGTCCGTGGGGTAATGCATTGCTTTTGCTCTGAGAGCTGTTCTGTGTTCACCCAAAGCCCGGTGAAGCCCTCTCTGTGGCTGTAATTAGTATTTTATCTGATTGATTGATGGAGGAAGGCGTGTCTTGAAATCACACTGCAATAATAGCGCCCTGGTAATATTTTTAATAATGATGTGGAATTTAGTCTTCCTTCTCAGAGGTCCACGCTGCATTTGTTGTAATGGGGAAAGCTCAGGCATCCCCGTGCAGCAGAGCTCACCCAGCTCAGCCCTTCATGAAGCTCTCCTCCAGTTTTTAGGGCTGGAACTTTTGTCACTAAGCCAATTTTGTTCTGCAGGCCTGACTGCGCTGGAGCAGCAGCTGCCTGAACGTGGGGAACAGGAGCAGAGAGGCAATGCTATTCCCTGCTACCAGGTCGAGATAAGCTTGCATCAGTCCCTTCTGAACAGAATATGAAGTGCCCACGTGGAGCTGTGTGCTGGTGGAATCGGAACAGCTCTTCCAAGCTGCTGAGTTCCCTGCACTGAAGATCTGATTCTTGCTGCTGGGCTCTGCCCTCTGCCCCGTGCAGAGCAGCGTGGGCTGCTGAGGCTGTGAGAAGCAGTTTGGATGGTGAAAATAATCCAGCCAGCAGTAAGATGGTTTGTGTCTGGGAAGTGTTTGTGGAGAGGGGGCTGGAGCTCGCCGAGCTTTGCGGGGAAGTATTTGCAAATACTTGAGCAGGAAAGGAATGCATTGGGAACCAGGAGAATATTTTAAAGAAGAGCAGAGACACTCTTTATGAAATCCTTCAAACAATTTTGCATGCAGGCAGCTTCTCATTTGCACCTTTCCAACGAAAGCCATCTGCTGTGTGTTAGCCAGTCCTCGGGCAGATGCTCCCCTTCACTTCCCAGAGCACGGCAGTGCCAGACTGCCTCCCATGGCAGCCTCCTCCAGCACTGAGGGCCTTTTCTCCACCACACCTCCACTCCTCATGGTGGGCAATGCTGCCCTTCTGGCTGCAGCACGTGGCACTGGGAGGACTTGAAGGCCCTGGGCTGTGCTGCTGCGTCTGCTTTCTGACCACTGCAAAGATAGAGATGGGCGATGGGGTGCTTTCTGTTCTGGCAGATGTCCTGCAGATGTGTGCTTCCAGGCACTAACCCCAAATCGTGCCCTGCCTGTGTATTTTTAGAGGAGAAGTGAGTTTTGGATTAATTAAGAACGTAGGCTTCAGACTCCTTCAGATGTGAGCTCCCATTAATATGTATAAAAAATGATTATATATTAATACATTCATAATACGTAAGATATATGTGGCACTATTGGTTTTAATAGATTTTTTTAGAACATCATTATAAGTGGGGATTGTTCTCTTCTGTCCTTCTTGGAGTTTAAAGAGTAATCGTATGGATTTATTCCCCCAATGTTTATACAAGCTTTTTTGGGAAAGCCTCCTTTTTAATTACCTTGCCAGCCCATCAATAAGGGCTGTAGGCAGTGTAATTTCAGCTGCAAGTGGCTGTATAAACCGCAATCAGAACACTCAGGAGCAGAATGGCTGTAGGTGTGGATGTGATTGAATGCAATCTGCAGCCGGGTGCAGAGGAATGTGAATGAGCACAGGGCTGGGGCTGTGCTGGGCTTGTTCTGCTCCTCCAGGTTGCAGCTGTTGGGGGAAATGAAGTGGGGTCTTTGGTTTTCATCCACGCCGCTGTCGGTCTGCGGTTGACCCGTGCCAGTTTTCTATTTATAAGGGGAATACCTTCTTTCCTTCGAAAGGAGCTCTGCCACCTCCTGCATCCCGAGATGCAACTGTGAGCAGTGAGGAGCAGCATCATGGACTGTAGCTCTGCAGGGTGGGGGCTCGGCTGGTGCTCCGGGCTGAGAAAATGAAGCAAGCACTGCAGCATACATCGCTGCTGTCACAGCAACAGGGCTTGGGCAGCCTGGGGCCAGCCCTCTTCTCTGTGTTTTGCTGAGTGAATTGAGGTTTCATTTTGAATCGGTCCACGGTGGTATTGAAATAAAAATAGTTTTAACATGTTTTGCTATTAGCATATGTTGGCAAAGAATAACGCGCCGCCGGGCTTGGTTTTGTCAGCCTCGCAGTATGGGAGCTCCAGCTCTAAATGTTCACAGCATGTTCCTTAGGCTGTGTTAATGTGCATCAATTCTCGCTTACAAATTAACACCGAACGTCTGCGGGAGGAGGCGTGCAGCAATCCGTGCCATGGCCAGACCCTGGAGGAAGGGAAGTGGGTTCTTATTTTCCTGCAGGTGGATGAGCCTTGTAGGTGCTTGCAGCAGTGGCACTTGACCTTTTGGTTACTGTAGATCTCAAGGATGCTCTCACCAAACTTGTGCTGTAGGGATTGCAGTCTTCCGTGCAGCTCGGTCTGTAGGCAGTGCTGTCCATCCAGCAGCATTGAGCAGGTGAGCAGCAGTGGGAGGGGTTGGGACAGAGTCAGTCTGTTCCAGCTAGAAGCAAGATTGGGAAATACCGTCACCTTAATTCTTTATTATTTCACCGTGAGAACTGTAATCTTGTCATTACCTTAAAGATGGCGTAAAGGATAATCTGCTCTCTGGGGAGCTCGGGATGCTCCGTGCCAGGCAGCAGCACTGGGCTGTGTCACACACCAGTGCACCATCACTGCTATGATTACGGGGCACAAACAATCTTATTTAAAACCTGGGGAGCTCCTGTATAGCCAGGAGAGGGGCTGTGCTCATTACGCTGCGTGGCGACTGCTGCTGCTGTCGTTCTACAGGTGTGTGTTATTAAACAGTTTGCTCATTCCATTACACATTTCCCTGTAATTGTAACTCCGGGTGTGGATGGCTCCTGGCTGCTGGTGGTCTGTGAGCTCTGAGAGGCACTTCTGTACCACCAACTGTGTTGGAAATAAGGAGCTCTGGTGACTCATCTCCAAACCCACTGGACCAAACAGCTGAGCAGCGAGAGCCCCGTGCTGCAGAGCAGGGGAAGTCTGAGAAGTGCATTTGGGGTTTCTGTTCTTTTCCTGTGGCCTGAAAGGGGCCGTGGGGCAGGGCCGTGGGGCAGGGCCGTGGGGCAGGGCCGTGGGTAGGGCCACAGAGCAAACCAGAGCGTGGATGGCTGGCAACCGCAGTGGGGATGTCTGTGAGAGCATCAATCTTTGTGAGTGAGGAGAGGATGGAGCGGGGCAGTCACAAGTGAGTTATCCTGTCACTGCTGACAAATGAAGATAAATTGTGTGCCACTGGCTGTTTATTTACATGCTGTGCTGGGGATGCATATGGGTATGAGCAGAAGCAGCACGGTGTCACGTATGTGATCGCTGCTGCAAAGGGTGGGGGTGAGGGGTGAGAGTGAGCGTTGCTGTGTCTCACAGCTGAGCAAAAAAGCTCCTCTTGTGCAGATCACTTTCCTGCAGCTCCCTGTCTCATTTGTGGATGCAGATGATGCTGGGGTCTCATCCTGCTGGTGCCCAGCAGCTCTCTGGCTGTGACCATGGGGCAGCAGAGCCCGGAGCATCACCCAGCTCATGGGTGGGCTGGGAGGGACTGCAGGAGGCAGCCTGATGCTTTCTGGATAAATGTCTTTGTGTTCCCGAGGCCCACAGCAGTGAGAAGATTGAAGTCTGTAATTGCACGGAGATCTGGTGCTGGTGCTGCTCGTGCTCTGCAGCAGTGTCTGACTGCAGCAGCCATGAAGGAGCAGGGCAGGTGTGCCTGGGAGCATCACACACTTGGAATTTGCACCTCCATCGATGCAGGTTTGTTTTCAACTCATCCCTCAGCTCAGCGCAGTCCCACTAATCCCTTTACAAAGGCATGAACTGCTAAGCCAGGTCCTTGCTGCAGTTTGTGCACCTTACCTGGGTTAGTTTTCATGTTTATAATGACATCTGTATAATTTCTATGACTTGTGAAGGGCGCAGCTCAACATTGGGGTTGACTTTATGCCACTTGGGACAGGTTTCCCAGCAGAGAGCTGGCGTGAAGCCTCAATCCTTGGTGCTTCCTGAAACAGAAAGCTGTGGCAGCCGAGGGGTTGTGTCCTTCAGGTCTCTGCTGTGGGCTTACAGCCTCTGCTGTGCGTGGAAAGCTGAAGGTGTTATGCTAATCCCGTGTCATGGCTTCTGCCTGCGGCACACAGTGCCAGTGGGGATTAACGTGAGGCAGAGAGCAACGTGGTACGGGCCTGGAATAGCTGACAGGTCTGACGGGAGCCCATTATCTTCCATCAATATGTTGATAAACTGTTATCACTAAATTTTCCTGAGCCCAACATAAGCTTTGCATCAGGCGGGTATGAAATCCATTACTGTCTGTCACACCGCTTGGCTGCTGGAAGGAAATGGGTTTCTCCATTAGGGTTTGGTTGGATTCCTTTATCTGCTCCTTGCTTTTCCTCTGACTCTAATAATGCAAAATGACAAAAGATCAAAAAAGACACCCGAACCAGGGGAGTGGTACGAGCTGCATTGCCCTGCTCAGCATCTTTAAGGAGCCCGAGGTCTGAATTAACTTGCAGATTGGCTTGCTTAGTGGCTGATCCCGTGAGCTCACTCCTTTTGCTTAAAAAAATGAGAGTAATTTTTGTTTTACAGTAAATTTGGCATACGAATATCATGGCATAGAGAAAACCATTTATTGTCATTAGCAGAGCAGCTTCCCTGACCCTTTTGTCTCGACAAAAGCAGATGGCACGGCTGCCCTATCATTTGCTTTTGTTTTATTAATCTCACAGCTCCCCCAGCAATCATCCCTGACAAACCAGGATGTGTGCGATCCAAAGCTGCCCGCCAAAAACCAGCAGCCGTTTGCAAACAACCCAGCAGAACACAAATAAGCAGAAACATCACGCACGCAGGCGCACTGGGAGCGTACCCATTCCCCTCCAGTTTTTTTGGCTCCTGGTCTGCTGATAAGTGCTGGAATTTAATATAAATAAATAAAGGAAATGAAGCAGGTGGTGCCACGTGCTGCTCTTCAGGCATCCCTTCCTGCCTGTAGTTAATCCCAGGCAGACAGCCACAAGTGTGTTTGCATCCCCCCCCTCTCCTCTTCCCCTTTCTGTCCTCCCGTGGTGCCCACCAGGTCCTGGATTGTCACCGCTGTGACCGGCCCTGTGCTCTGCTGCTGCGGGTATTAATTTTTTGTTTATAGAAAAATCAATAGGCTTTGAGTTATCAAAAGATGTGAGCGCTGCCGGGAAAGACACAAAATCAATGCTGAAATATTGCCTTATTTAATGGCTGCTGTAAATAGCTCTGTTATGATTCTTTAGTAGCAGTAAATGATGAAAGCAGAGGAGGGGTCGGTGGGATACAGCCCCTGTGCTGGGCTGCACACCTCCCTGAGCTGGGAAGCACAGCTCATGGTGGGCTGGGGGGCTCGGTGGGACACAGCACTGGTATTTACTGCAAACAGGGAGCAATGACAACATGCTGTTCTTGGATGATGATGAATTGTCTGTGTAGCTGCGTGCTCCAAGGGGACGGAATGGGCCAGGAGTAAGGGTCCGGGCTCCAGGTCTTCTGAATATTTGGTGCTTTCCCATGCTGAGCTGTGTCCCTGCTGCCTGCTCAGCCGGGACCTGGATCCAGCCCTGTACAACCTGCAGGGCTGGGAAGGAGGCAACGACCTAAACTGTGTTCAAATAGATACCACAGAGCTGAAATCTGCTCCCTGCAGGCTCCGAAAGGAGTTTTAAGCAGGAGCAGCATGCATTCCTGGGAGAGAAAATGGCACAGCTTCCATCTGCGATCCTCTAACCCTCAATCCTCCTCACCAGCTGCCAGGGAAGGGCTGCCATTCTCCAGCACTCAACTATGAAAGAAGACAAACCCAACTTCTGTGCTCCGGGCCCTTGTCTGAGTGCCACGGCACCAACGAGAGCAAAGCTGATGGCAGGGGAGGAGCAGCAGGAATGCACAGAGTGCCTCGGTGCCCGGTGAGCACGTGGAAGCCTGGAGCAGGGCTCCATCAGCATCTGCAGGGCTGTGCTGCTTTGGCTGCTCTCTGCTGAGGATCCCCTCCCTGGGTTGCACTGAAGCCTCATGCCGTTCCTTCCTCCCCACGCACAGCCCTGGACAGCTGTTGGCCAGTCAGAGCAGTTTCTTTTTATTACGGATTTAATATTCATGAGACATGCAGATTAGCGGAAAGGTAATTGCCCCAATTAACACTAAATAGGTTTCTTTTTCCTCACCCATCTGAAGCAATTTGATGCTTCTGCTTATCTCATAAAAAGTTTCCTAGTGGAACCGCCTCAGACGCGGTGTTCCTACAAGAGCCTGCTGAGCTGTTGTAATTAAGCTGTGATTAGCCAGCTATGAATACATGGTTTTCAATACGACATTTCGCTCTGAGGGCTCCTGCAGATAACACAGGGAGCACCCAAGGTGCACGCTCACAGCTGCGACGATGCTGCCGCACGAGGGCACGCTGCTTGCCATGGCCCCATCCCCACGGCTGCACTGCTGCCCTAAGGCTCTGCCACGGGAGGGGGCTCCTTGGTGCCCCCCGTCCCTCTCCGTGTGCTCTGTGCACAGCAGTGTGGCAGTGGGCACCGCGAGGAGACCGAGGGCCGCGAGGTTGTGTTCGCTCAGCCAGAAACATGATGTATCTCGTGGCCTCTGAGCCCAACTGCAGCTGTTTGTAATGTCAGGGTAGTGCTCCGAAATGAATTACAGCTGGTATTTCATCACACGCGTTATTCGGCTGAAGGATAAAGCAGAGGAAGCCGGGACAATTCAGCGAGGAGAGCGAGCTGACAGTTCGTGAATAAATGATGCATTATTCACTGCGCTCTTGTTGCTCTGTGTGCTCGTCCCGATTCCCCCACAAAAGCTGGTTCCTTTCAAACCCGGCTGCGTTTCCATCTCCCTGCGTGACCCGCTGTGACAGATGAAATGGTCAGGAAACATTCTTTGGAATTGCAAGTTCTGTCAAAGCCGATTTTGAGAACCACTTGCGGAAAATTCCTATCAGCTGTTAATTTTCACCCCTTTGCACCTCAAATATGCTTTGTGAGCTTTCTAACTTGATGGTATTTCGGTTTTAAAAGCACTTCAGGAAAAACAGCGTAAGATTATCGTCAGAACAAGCACTTTCTTTGTGGCAACCTCTGTCCTCCCCATTACAGCTCCTGCCGGGGTTGTTGTGCTGACTTTGTGCCAGGCTCAGTGCAAACAGCGTGCTCAAATCCTGACATCCCCAAGCTGAGCATTGCTTGGGATTAACTTTGGGGTTGGCTTTGGGGTTGGCCTTGGATTTCTACTGAGTTGACTTTGGGGTTGAGCTTTGGGCGGCTGCATTC
Source organism: Odontophorus gujanensis (assembly GCA_013399175.1). Lineage (NCBI taxonomy): Eukaryota > Metazoa > Chordata > Aves > Galliformes > Odontophoridae > Odontophorus > Odontophorus gujanensis. The sequence continues at coordinate 77,863 of VXAB01000954.1, read as the reverse complement.
AGACCAGTTGGGAGCTGACATCTCTTCCACGTGTCTTGAGTGGAAGTCCAGGGATGGGGCAAGCACAAGCCCTCTGTGCCAGCCCCAGAGTTACGCTGTCACATTGAAAATGTGGTCATTTCATGTGACATATGGTCCTTCATGTATGGTCCTTCTGTGGACCAGATGTGGTCCCTCCATGACATGCATGGAACCCAAGGCAAGTCCCTGCTGTGTCATGGGATCATGCTGAGTTTGTCCTACTGTTGAAGAAACACTCCAGTGGATGTGGTTGAGGAAATCAGAAACTTCATCCGAGAGGAAATGTCAGAGTTGAGTGCCGAGATGGGGAGAAGAGGAAGAGAAAGCAGCACTGAAGATCTGCGCAAGGTGAGAGTTGAGCAACATATCCGAGCGAAGAAGGAGAAACCGAACAGAATTCAGAGAAAGGAAAAGCAGCATTTGGAGAGGGGTCTGAGATGTGCTGTGCAGACGAAGGTCAGCAACCGCTGGCAGTGCCTGTGGGCTGCAGCAGAGCTGCTTTGTGCAGCAGCTGTGAGTGCTGCGGCCGCGTTCCTTGCAGCTCGCCTCGGGCAGTGGTCACGAAGCACTGCTGAGTTTTCACCTCCGTTCGAGCTGCTCCACGCAGAGCGGTGTCCACGTGGGTGCTTATCCAGACTGGGAGGAAACAACACGGCGCAGACAGAAAACTTCCCTTTCTTTGCTAATTTCTCCGTGCTTTGTGGTTCTGCTTTGTTCGCCTGCGGTGCTGTGTGGGTGCTGGTTGGAAGAAGGGCGTTTCGGAGCTGTTGCACAGCTCTCCTTGGTAAACACGATTTGATAGTCACTTCAAGTGGGGTTTTTGCTGTAATTCCCCTATTTCATTTCTTTCTGTTCTGCCAATCCAGCCGAGTCCTGCTGCTCTTCTTTGTCCCTCTGCTATTCCAGTCCAACCCTGCCCCCTACATGAGCACGCAGAGAAGTATTTTGTCCAATTTAGAGCTAAGCAATTTTTATTTGTAGCTCTAAGTGGGTCCATTAGTGCTAGTCAGAGGAAAGCTGAAGAACATTTGGGAGATAATTGGGCCTGGGTCCATCAGAAGGTCTCGATGCAGAGCTTGCCGCGCTGTGTGCTGGTAAAACATCTGTGTAAATAGCTCTGCAGCTGAGGTTTCATTAGAACTGCCCATCACCACAGTCCTCCTAGAGCTCTAAATACGCCGGGGACTCTTCTGTGCCTACCCAAAATAGCAAGCTCTCCACTTAGCAGCCCTGCTCTAAAACTGGGGTCGTCTCATTTCAATGTTCCCGGCTGCAGGCATGACCCGAAGTTCTTTGTTGTAATGTGCTGAGCTATCAAAGCCTCTCTCTTGATAACGTCTCATTAGTCCTGGGAGAGGTGAGGCTGGGGCTGGCATCCAGCTGCGCCTCTGAGCTGAGTGTATAATTTTCTATCCACATCTGGGGAGGGGAAGATGTGTAATGGAATGCAAATAGCCCTCTGTCACAGCAAAGAATGTCATTTCCAGTAGGATTTTCTTTGAAAAAAAAAAAAAAAAAAGAGTGTACCTTTGGATGAGAGGAGATAATTCTAGTGTTTGTGCAGCTGAACGACAAAGTCAGCTGTAACCTCGGGCTCTTCCCCCAGCTCTGCTGCAGCCCTGCTCCTTTCCAGCCCAGCATCCCCACACAGGTCTCCTGTGCCTGCCTGGCTTCCCACGCAGCCATTCTGCCCAATGTCTCCTGTGTGTAAGGCACACGAGGTCCTCCTCAGCCCCATCTCTGCTGTGAGCTGTGCGGTGGGAGCTGCTGTGTCCCGCTGGGGGATGGCGGCCGTGTTCACATTTGTTCAGCAGATCATGGTCTGCTTCAACTGCCTGTTGTTATGCAAATCCGGTATTTATGAGTGCTCTCCAGAGATTGCAAATGGCATCTGATCTGGTTAGCGGATCGTTCTGCCCACGACCTGTGTCACACTCAGCACTGATGCTTCCTGCCTTCTGCTGGAGGTGGAAGCAGTTCTGTCACCATCACTGAGCGCTGTCGTGGCCTCACTGACCAGAACCCGTGTCATTGTGGGAAGAAGAGAAGACACACACACGTGTGAAGAAGCATTTGTGGTGTATTTACAGCTCCTGGCAGTGCCTGCAGCATCTCTACAAATGGAGCTCCTCTGGTCCGTGAGCGAAGCAAGGCCGGGCTGAGCCCATGCCCCAGTGAGTCCTGGCAGCAGTCTTGTGCTGCTGTTTTGGGCTGGACAGTGCAGTCTTGACCCTGAACCTAACCTGGACCATCACCTTGACCCTGACCCTAACCCTAACCCTTCCCCTGACCGTAACCCTAATCCTAATGCTGTCCCTGATCCTGACCCTGACCTCTCCCTACCATGCACAGAGCACCGTTCCCCTCCCAGTGCCCCACTCATTGCTGCTGAGGATGAGCTCTTCTTCCCCATGCGCTGAGTGCAGCCCGAATGACAGCCAAAATCGCTGCACGTTTCATGATCAAATGGCACTTTGATTGTCTGTGAGGTGAAAGAAACGTTTCTGATTTTTTAAATACTGAATTGGAGCTAGGGCGAGGGAAATGATCTCATTGGGAGAGAGAAGGTTCATTAAAAAGTCGCTGTGTTTTGACTCTGTGTTTCAAAGGCAAACGCCTTCAACAAACCCAAGTGTTTGAATAGTTCTGATGCACGCAGAACACTTTATCACTCGTGGTTCACTGAAGCATCGCACAGCTCACGTTTCCCATCATCCTGTCCCCATAGTGCAGCCGGGTCCTGAGCCCTCCTGCCCGGCCCTGATGCTCCCTGCCAGATGACAGATTTCAGGAGAGCATTAGTGATGAGGAGCTCCACTTTCATCAAGGAAAATAATTAGGGAGAATGCGGGCGGTTTATGAAAGCGGTTCAATTAAAGAGAATAACGAGCTTTTTACAGCAACAAAGGAAGCACTAAGTAGACCTCGGTGAGTAAATAAAGCTGCAATCAGCGCGATTAATTTGAAATCTCAGGAAGGCCTGAGCTGGGTTGGTATTCTGGCAGCCTAATGTCTCTCGTGGGAACGTAGAAGAAACCGTTCTGCATTTTAGGGACAATGTGAGGCCCTTGTTAATTGTGAAGAGCGAGAAAGAGGGAAAAAACGGACGGGTATTATTTTGCTATCAATTTCTCAACGTGGGCAGCATGGTTTTGCTGGGGTTCCCTTCCGTGGGCTGCCCACAGTGCAGCAGAATGTTCTCATCACTCTTTCATCCTTCTGTCCCAGCATTGCTGGGGCCCCGAGGGCAGTTCTGCTGCTCAGGAAATCAGTGCTGGTACTGCTGCCAGCATCTGTCCTCCAGCTCAGCGCTGCCGTCCCCTTCCAGGGACGATGTCCTCTCTGAATTAATGCAGTATTTTTCAGGGGAAAGGGAAAAATAATTTCTGTCTTAAAATCGATTACTTTGGTGACAGTTCTCATCGAATAAGTGTCTGTGATGATCAGATCTCTCTCTGTAGACATGGTGAAGTGGCTGTGAGCAGCAGGTGCACCCACAGCAGCCCCCATTGCTGCGGTCCCAGAGCAGCCAAGCAGCAGCAGTGGGGTGAATCCTCCTCCTGCAGAGCAGTCGGATCCCTCTAATTCAATTACACTTCTCAAGGTCTCCTCTTGTGAAACACGGCGGAGCTGTGTCTCAGCAGCACAAAACAAACACTCAGCCTGGATTCTGTGGATCAGCGTCTCGTGGCACCCCAGAGAGATGCGGGATGTTTAAAGCAGGCTGCAGACAGGTAGCAGCCAAGCAGGCTGGGTAAACAGCTCAGAGTTCGATGGGGGCAGGCTCTGCAGAGGGGGAGCACGGTGCCAACCCCCCCCATCGTGGCCGTTTGTGCAGGAGAAGGAGCAGCGTTTGCATTAAGTCCTCCAAAGTTTTGATAACCTCGTTTCCCTCGGGGGAGGTTTAGGCAGGATAATGTATAGCCCACCGTTGTATGTTCCGAATTCCATTTGCTGGAGATCAGTATTTTATTGCTAGAGCAGTGCTTAAAAATTGTTCTCTATTTTCTCAGCGTTGTGGGAATTTCTGGCACCCGGAGAGGGAAGAAAAGGATTTTTTGATAAGACGTGGTTTCGGTCTTTATTTATTGGTCTTGATGGGAATCTTTACCCCCGCAAATTAATCCTCCTCGTTCCCCGTGGAGGAGCTGTCATGGAGTGTGGCCGGGCCCCCCAGCACAGTTTGGGAACACCGATGGTGCCCGAGCTGCAGCAGTCGAGCACAGCTCTGCCTAAAAATAGGACTCTTTGAGTCTCTTCTTTTGTTCCTCTTTTTATCCCCTCCTTCAGCAGCCGCCGGGGCCAGCCATGTGCTGTACTCTAATGCCTCCCTGGTGGCTGCCCTTTGATTTGCTGTGCGCTGCTTTCAGCTCCAGCAACCGCTCTGCCAGTCCTGCAGCCGGCTGCTCTCACCGGGCCAACAAGACGTTGTGTCCCCAGCTGGCACTGCCACATCCATCCCGTGCCCTGTGTCCCTTGTGATGTCCCTCGCTGTGCCCTTATTGCTCAGCTGCCCGTTGCTCTCAGCAGCACAGCTCCCAAAAGTCGCTGGCTGGGGATGTGCACCCGCACTGCAGTGAGGTCGGGGAGGTGCGTGCAGGATGCGCTTCCCCTCATCACAACTGGAGAATCTTTAAGCTCCTTGTGTTTCTTGTTGTGCTGCTGTGCTTTCAAAGTGTTTCCACAATACTTAATTGCACCAGTTGCTGAAATACTTGGATAATTACCTTCTATTCCTGTTCTTCTGCTGGAGCCGTGTGAGCTCAGCGCTGGCTCTGCAGTTGTCTTCTGGACAGCAGCACCAGACAAATGGGTTTGCTTCTCCCTCCGGGGCAGTGACAGTTTAAAAATGCCCCATCCTGCCTGCACTTCCTCCATTTGGCAGGTTTTTTGGTAGTTTATATAATTTGGCTGTGATCCCCTGTCTAAACCATGTCCAACATTTCATGCAATAAACTTAATGGACTTTTCCATCTTTGAACAGCTGAATTCTTTCTGAGCAGCTGCTCTGGGTTATTGATGGCCTAATTAGAGTGCTGCCTTAGGCCTGCCACCAGGCTCTGGGAGACTTTTACATATTCCAGGACATAACGGAGCAGAGTGATGATCTCGGAGCACAGCTTGGATCTGGGGAGCACGAGGTGGGTGATGAGGACAGGGAGATGCTGATGTGCAGTCCTGGTGCTGCAGAGGGGCCGTCACAGTGCTGCTCCTGGTGCTGGTGGAGCTGAGGTGCCCGGGGTGTGCTCTGTAAATCCAGTTAGGAATAAATCAAAGCAGCAGCAAGCCATCGAGCCACCCGCATCTCAGACAGCTTTGTTTGTGTCATTTTCTTTTGCCTGGTTAATCGAATTTGTTGGAATTAGAGGGTTTGTCTGGATAATAACATTTTCTAACCCTCTGGAACACAAGAGGGTTCGGCTGTGGCGAATGCTGATGTAAAGAGAGCGATGCTGATTGCAAGAACCTGGCCCTGGATAGCATCAATTACCCACTTGTGGGGGATGTCTGCGTGCTGGCTGCCAGCACTGCACCATTCCTGCCCTCAGGGAATGCACTGCACCCAGCATCCCACAGCCTGCAGTGATGCTCGCTGTGCTGAGGGCTGGGGACCGGGCATGGTGGCATTCCCTTTGCAGAAGACAACTGCTTTGGCAGCCTGTGAGATTGCATATTGATGACAGCCTGGCTGGCTGTGGCTGGCCTCCTTCGCTAATTGCCTCTTCTCTCGTGTCCCTTGGTGGCTGCTGAGGCTGGAGGCTGCTGTGTGGCAGAGATAGGAGCATGTGGCAATGGATGGGGAGGCACATGGTGGCATCTCTGCAGGGCTGGGGGGTGGCATCACCAGAACTCGGGCTGCAGCGGAGCTGTGCCACGTCTGAGCCACCCTGCCACGTCTCCACTGACTGTGTGGCCCATGTCAGTGGTGTAGGCACCTTGGTGTTCTTGTAGACCTCTTCGTGGAGGAGAAAAGGCAGCAGCCACATTCAGTTTTTGCAGATTCTCCAGGGTTGTTGAACCCAAAACCATTTGGATCAGACCCACAGCAGCGGCCCCACTCATGGTGGTGCCGCATTTTCGGGGACAGCACTGAGGTGGGTGTGGATCTCGTGCCACATACAGCAGCCAGAGCCATGGGCAGGGCTTTGCATTGTGAGCACTGCAGTGCTCTGGGAGGACCAGAATTCATCCTGAAAGACAAACTGTTCTGATGGTGTCATGGTCACCCGTGGGCCGGGCTGGGCTCAGTGCTGTTGGCACAGCACACTGCTGAGCACGGAGCCCCACGAGCCCGATGCTGCTGCCAACCAAAGCAGTGCCTCCGTGCTCTGCTCCCATCTGAGCAGATGAGAGCAGCAAAGCCATTAGCTGCGAGCGTGTTCCTTAATGTGGCATAAGCAGCTAAAGAAGATGTATTTATGCTCCTTCATTTGCAATTGATAATCTCCAGAGTGAGAGGCTGTAATAAATAGTCTCGCTGGGGCTCCCGTCCCGCTGCAGCCCACGCTGCAGAAGGGAATAGACAGCTCATTTGCATAAGATAATGAAACTGCAGCAAAATAGTAAAATCGCAAAGCAACTTTGTTTTAATAATGACAGATGCTGCTTAAACACTTCGGTCGTGTCTCTCCGAGCTGTTTCGTCTGGGCCACAAGGCGGAATGAGAGAAGTTCTTGCAGAGAAACCCAGAGCCTCCGTGTGAGATATTCCTCTTCTGGTCCCCATGATGCGGTGATTCCCCTGACCCCGTGCTGTGCCCCTCCTTCATTTAACGACCCCCACTGCCCACGGAAGGAGCCCGCTCACTTCAGTCATCTCAGAGCTCCTCCAGGGCTGTGTGTGTTGGCCGTGTGCCGTCACTTCCCTGCCCTACGAACCCCTTTCGAGGCGCGTGAGCTGCAGCCCATATGTTACTTCAGTGCTGCCAGAAGAACTCTTGTTTACTAAGATCACACTTCTGCTCTGCGTTAGGAGCGTATGGCATAGCACCATCGATACACGGCTCCTAGTGAGGGGTGTCAGCACCCTGTGTGCCCACGGGTGCTCAGTGCTCCTGGCTTCATCAGTCCTGCACCCCACTGCGGTGACACTGCTCTGCAGTGTTTGGAAGTCCCTCTCTGTGGCCCTGCCTGGCTCCTGGTGCCTGGGAGATGCTCCATGCAGGCAGTGCTCCAGGCACGGCAGCACCAGGCAGTGTTTGGGCCTTACAGTTTGTTTTCAGTATCAGGGAGTGCATAGGAAAGCCCACGTCCTCTTCTTCAGTAAGGTGTCCTCGTTTTCTCTGTTCCATCTCTGAATCTTTGAGGTTCTGCTCATGGGAGCGTTCAGCCCAGGCCTGGGGATGGGGTTTGTTGGTTGTAGGGCCGCTGTTGGTGTCCGCTGTCCTCGTGCCACGGGGTCAAAGCTCTGTGCTCTGGGATCAGAGAATGCTGCTGAGGATGAAGCAGTTCCACTGTGACGTGGGCTCTGCGGGCAGAGCTGTGGGTTGGGAACCCTCCATGCAGGCGCAGGGCAGTGGGATGCGCAGGCACCGAGCACCTGTGGTCACCCTGCTCAGCCCAGGGGGACGGATGGGTGCTTTTTTTTTTGAGTGAAATCTGCTGTCCAATTCAATATTCATCGCACGTGATTGGCAGCACGGTGCAGGCTGAGTGACAGGGTTAATTGCTGCCCGCTGATCAGGATTCACAACGGCAGCCGGAGCGGTGGGAGCTCCCACGAGCAGCCCCACGTGCCCCAGTGCAGAAGGAGCCATGCAGAGGCGTCAGCTGCCTTTACCTTTTTTCCCCCTTCTTCTTTTTGCCGTACCCTCTGCATATTGATCAGGGCTCAGAACAAAAAGAGGAGCTCTGGAGGGGACGTTGAATCCATGGCTTTCCAGAGCCGGAGTGAATGGAGATGAGAACGATTGATGAGATGACCCTTAGAAGTAATTACAGTGGGGAGGAATTATTTTAACCATCGTGTGGGGAACGGCAGCTTTTGGGGTCTGTTTAAGGTGGGCACAGAGCTGGGAAGGGGCTCTGCTGTGCTGTGCAGCTCTGTCCCTCTCTGGGGTCTATGGGCAACTGCTGTGGGGTCGGCTGTGATGGACTGGACATTTAGGAGCCACATTGCAGCTAACAGAGATGGAGACATCATGCACAGACTGGCGCTGTTTTCTAGAAATTATGTTTTATTTAAAATTTAAAACCATATTACCTCATACAGCAAACTGTGCACTTCGATATATCACAGTGTCTTAAAAAGGAAAATAATCGGAATTTTTTCTTTTTTTCTTTTTCTTTTTTTGGAAATCGTATTTACATCAGCCTAGAATGATCAGCAAGTAACACAGTTACTATGAAACCAAAATCGTTACAAAATGCTTACAAAAAACTATATTCATAGAAATTCTGCATGTCCACAAAGGAAAATCCCCTGAATGTCAAGGAGACCAGTTTTTATTATTCTATTTTTCCCTTTTTTTTTTTTTTAATGCACTCTTTCCCATTGTTTGTCGTTGGTTTTTACTTTTTGTATTTTGTTTTGCCTTTTTATCTCTGTTCATCCTTTTTTTTTTTGTTCGACAGAGGTGCAGGCAGTGTGATGCACCCCCACAGTGCTGTGGGTCGGGGACCCCCGTGGGCAGTGGCTGTGGGGCTGAGCAGTGTCCCTCCATCTGTAGCCAACTCCCATCAGTTCGGCCCAAATGGAAGAGCAGTCCCAGAGGAAGCTGCCTGCTGCATCCCTGCTGTGTCTCACGGGAGACCTGGAAGGAGAAAGCAGCTGAGAAAGGGACGGCGAACGGGAATGGCAGCGTTTTGGGCCTTTTTCAGTAGCCCAAATGTGGTTTTCTTCGTTTCCTCCTCACTTCTTCAGTCCCTCTGCCCGCCACGCAAGGGATGAACCTGCTTGAAAGCTGGAAGTCAGATTCCTAAGACATGAGTTGCAGGTCACAGAGCAGCTTGCAAAAGGCTTTCATCACATCTGCTCCTTCTGGGGTCTCCCCTCTGCCAGCTGCCAGGTTCCTCTCTGCTGCCTGCACAGCACTGCACGGCCCAGCCCCAAGTGCATCCCATCTGCATCCCAGCTGTGTTCCCTCTGCATCCCATCTGCGTCCCAGCTGCATCCCAACCTTCTCCAGCATACAGCAGCGAGGCTGAGGTTGGAGCTGCCCTGCACAGTGAGCAGGGCTGGGGGGGGAGGATGTGATCTCCCTGCCTGGGGCACGGTGCTGTCAGCAGAGCTTGCTGTGAGTGAGCAGGATTGTGGTGGCTGAAGCACGGCGTGGATGCGTGCAGTGCTGGCATGTGGTCGGAGGGAGAAAGGCAGAGCTGCAGTGGTTTGTCTTGCTGTCCCGCATCACGAGCAGTGCTGGCACTCACCTGTCACTCCGGGGTATTTGTGAGTCAAAGGAAATGGAACTGATGTCAGAGATGAATAATGGGCACTCACGGCCTTAGTGATATTTTGCTCAGTGTTAAAAAAATAGAGGTCTGCGGAGAAGGAAAGCTGCTTTGGGGGTGGTTTGCTCTCAGCACACGTAAAGCCAGTTTCAGGCTTTGTTTTTTGTCTTCGTCGTGGTTGTAAAAATCTCTGTCTAATGGCTTACAGATCTACAAGGGGAACATCAGCTCTGCTGCCCCACACAGCCCTGGGGCGGTGAGGAGCACCAGTGGTGCCCATGAGCTCGGGGAGCAGAGCAGTGCTCACAGTGCATCCTCAGCAGTGGGTCAGCAAACTGGGACCGTGGTGGTGTGCACTGGGGTGGCAGCTTTCAGCTCAGATTTTTCACCATTTCTACAAGAAGTTGGAAATAAATCTTTGCATATCTCTACTTGAGTCAAACTATGACAAATCCATTTTTAGTTTCGGGTCTCTACGTTACTTCTTTACATCAGGGGAGGACAAAGTGAAGACGGATCGGGGGTGGGGAGGAGTTATCTCCCCTCGTTCTAGGTTGCTAATTGGGATCAGCTCCAAGAAAACCCTCCTGGTGGAGGGTGGGAAGAAGCCCCACGTGGTGCTGTGGGATGCTGGGCAGGGGCTGTGCTTTCCTTCAACGCCAGTGTCTGCACTGGAGCTGTAAAGCACTCTCTGCAGTGCTCTCCTCGTGGTGCTCGGGGTGACAACGGGCAGCACCACATCTGCTTGCTTCCTTTTGCAGTGGCTGGGGAGAGATGGCTGTGTCCTGCGGCGCTGCTCAGCGTTCCTTCTGGTTAGCAGAGGGGTCTTTGGTAATTGTGACTCGATTGGTGCTCAGGACAGGACCAGCCTTCTGGGTTAGCGACCTGAAAAGAAGAACACAGTGCATGGAAGATTCCTCAAAAACATTTCAGCGTGTTTGCGTGGAGCTGCAGGCGGGTGAGGGCCGAGCTGCGGCCAGCTTCATGGCACCCATCCTGTCTGCCTCTGGGAAACAGCTCTCCTCCCATCTGTGCTGCAGACCCCGTGCCCCACTGCCTGGCAGCACGGGGACGAATGCGTGCTGTGGGGCAATGGGGACAGCCCCGGGGCTGGCAGCAGTTCCTTGCAGTCCCCACACACCCCGTGCCAGCCCCTCCTGCACGGGTGCAGTTCCATTCCAGCTTGCCGTGCTCCGTTGTGGGCTGCCTTGGCTCTGCTGATGGCTGCAGTGGTTCCTCCTCCTGCACAGTGCTCCGTGCTGGGGTTGGGCACGGTGCTGGCAGCTGCAGTGCATTGGGGAGCTTCTCCTGTCCCTTTCTCCCAGGTGTGCCACGCACACCCGATGGACAGTGTGTCTCTTTATTGCCATGCTGGAGGAGCCGTGCTCGGGGGCTCCTCGCTGCCCTCCTGGGCTCAGTTTGGCTCAATTCAGCTGTGCCTCGGCGTGTTCGTGGTGTGTAAACATCAGACTCCAGGTGGGGCGTGTTGGGCTGCACGAGGCCGGGGAGCCAAGCTGTAAGAAAATACGGAATGAAAAACAACGGAAACAAAATGGAAAAGCCCCGAGACCCACAGTGCAGTCTGTGCTTTGAAGCTGTTGCCTCTGCGCCGGTGATGGATGTGGCTGTGCTGGAAGGCCTCGTCCTCGAAATGAACCAAACCAAGCTTTGCTTTTTTTCTTTCTTTCTTTCTTTCTTTTTTTTCTTTCCCTCTTGCTTTTTCAACTCCTTTTTTTTTTTCTTCCCCACTTCGGAGCGCATCCTCCTCACGTCCTTCCCTCCCTCCCCCGTGTCCCGCCGCCTATGGAAACACGGGCGTCATGCCGGTGTTGCAGCTCATGCTGTCCTTCCCTGGCAGCCGCCGGTCGTTAAAGGTGTGCATGTTGATGACGGCGTCCGCCTTCACCATGACGGGCGGCGGCGGTTTGTGCTTGACCCGGCGCTGGCAGGTGAGGGACAGCCGGATCTCATCGGCCACCGCGCTGCAGAAGGAGCGCTGCGGGGAGGAGGGGACAGAACGTTAGCGCCCCACGTCGGAGGTCGTCTGTGCAGCAGAAAGAGGTTTGGGGGGTGCTGGAGGTGTTAGGTCGGAATTCCTTCTCTAAAGAGCGGTGATGCACTGGCACGGCTGCCCAGGGAGCGGTGGAGCCACCGCTGTGGGGTGTGGGATTGAGGGGTGTGTGGGTATGGGGTTGCGCATGGGGGTGTGAGAGGGTTTTTCTGACCTCGGTGATTCTGTGGTCAGCTGTGCTCTGCAGCTGTGTGCGAGGTTTGACCCTCTCTGCTTTGGGGAGGTTGTGCATTGGGTGAGGTGGCTCCTGCTGGAAGGCAGAGCTCGTTGTGTGATCCCTGCTGGTTGTGAGCCAGAGAGTCCTGCTGCTCTTTCCAGTGAGCAGATCTCTGCACCCATCAGCCCCAGCACACAGGCTGTGTGCGCTGCTGCCTGGTTGTGCACACAGATGCAGTTCCCATCACTGCAGTGCAGCACACAGAGGGGACAATCCTACAAGCTGCCCTTTGGGGCCACAGGTGCTCATCACCCATGGGATGAGCAGGGACCTTGGGGAGGGCACCCAGGAGTGCTGCAGCTCTGCCCCATGCTGGGGGCTCAGGGGAGGGGAAATCCTCAGTGCTGGGTTAGTGGGGGAGGTGGGGGGGATTGATACCTGCTCACGCTCTGCTGTCTTCCGCAGCTTGTAGATGAACTCCACCATGGCCACAAAGACGGACAGCACCAAGCCTGCTGCCAGCACGATGAAGATGCCACCGATGTTTTGGATGCCCAGGGCACTGGCCTCCTTGTTCTCATCCTCAGGGCAGCCGTTCCCCCGCCACCATTTCTCCTTCATGACGTGCAGCTTGTCCTCCTCCTGCAGCTGCAGGATGGCGATGGTGATCTTGTCCCGGTACGGTGAGCCTGGGGGCAAACAGCACAAAGTGGGGAGGTCCTTTTTGGTGAAGAGGACCTCCAGACCTTTCTTTGAGAGGTGGTCTGTGTGACCTTTAACGTTTGGGAGAGGATTGTCTCTCCTGGGCTCCCTACTGCCACTTACCCATGGGGGTCCCAATCCCGTAGCCCTTGGAGTCGATGAGCCCCCCGACCTGGGTGAGGTTGCAGTTCCTCTGGGTGATGTACTCGATGGTGGTGGACTCCATCAGAAGGGCGTAGTCGGCCGTCAGGGTCCGTTGGATTCCTTCCTCGTTGTTCTTAACGAGGGCTGTGGGTTTGCTGCTCATGAAAGCCCACATTTTTTCAAAGGTAGAGATTTTGGATTTCTGGAGAGGTGACACCAAAATGAGAATTAATATTCTATTTGATGGGAAAAAAATAATGTGCCTTTACACCAGTCTGAGGGCAGAACCTGGTCTGCCACGTCTTAGATCTCCCTCTACTTCCACTGCTCAACGCTTCTCACCCCAACAAAGGGCAGATCCAGCGCGCATGGGATGTGCCAACGCTCAGCAGAACCATTCCCTGCCCTGCAGAGCTGTGTGTATGCAGCCCTGGGATGCTCATTGCTCTGGTGCCTGCAGTGCCAACCTGTCCATGTGCCTGCTGCATGGGATGTGTGTCTGAAGCAGGACTTGCTTTACGTCGCTGTAGCTCTGCTCAATGAGAGAAGATAGAGAGCATTTCAGAGGATATGTTTTCCTCTCTCTCACACTCTGTTGTATTTCTGTCTTTCCCCAAGCGCCGCTGGGAAACATGTCTCCTCTGAGGTATGTGCTACTGCCAAACAAATTTAACGTACCCACGTAAACAGGAGCTTGGAAATATTCGAGAAGATTGTCTTATGGCTAAAAATAGGCACGGGTATTCTTCCACGACCAGCAGGCACTCTGTTAGGAGGGAGGAGCGTGCTGTCTAGCTTGCTCTTTGTACAAACACTTTCTGCTTCTAGGAAATGTGTTGGGTGAGAAGAAATAATGGCTCTTTTCGGTCTTTGCATAGCATTTGAAATGCAGCCTTTGTGATCACACTCTGGGTTCTCTCCTGGGCTGGGGGCAGGCACAGGGCTCACACTGTGCACGGTTCTGACTGCTGCTACCCATATATATGTATGCATAGGGGTAAATGAGCTGAGCCAGATAGTCCTTTGTGCTTGGTATTTCAAATGCTTGGCCTGTCCACCTCCTTTTTCCAGCACGTGGATTGGTGGCTGTGGTCACTCGGCCACGTGGTGACAAAGGCCATTCCTCTGCCAACCCCATGGGCTCATTGCTGCTGGATCAGGCACGGACCCAGAGAATTCATACTCGTTATAATCCGCTGATGAACCTGCGGTGCAGGAGCAAACCACATTCAGGAGGCAGGATAATCTCCCTCGCCTGAAAATCCGGTCCAGTGCCCGTGAGCTAGATTTGTGGCATCTATCAAGCCTCAAAGAGCAGCAAGAAATGTCGCCTCCAAAAGGATTATTAAATATCTACGCATTACGATGGGTAATTGAAATGAACAGTGCACTCGAGTTGCTGATAACGACTTGTTTAACATTTATATAGTTCAGATCAGAGGCCTCTGGGTTCACTGGCTCTCCCTTTTGCTCTTTCTCTTCCTGCGTTTAATGCTCCTTGGGTGTTGACACAGGGCTCTTAAACAACATCAGTGTTCTCCCAGTTTAAAGCACACAGCAAAATAAACTGGCAAAAAATCAATAGGCTGCATTTAGTGGAGCTAATAGGACTTGCATGAGGCATTGTAGCTCTTCAGGCGGCTTAAATTACATGAGACAGGGCTCTCTGGAACAGAAAAAAAAACCACTTTTCTCTTCTCTGCTCTTCTTAAATCCCTCCTTTTGACCTGCTGCAGGGACTTCATTGTGTTTGGCAATAGGAGGATGGATGCTGCGTGGCTCTGGCACGGGGTCCTGGGCTGTAGACCATCGTGCTTGCTGCAGCCCCAGCCTGGTGGCTGCCCAGCAAGGTGCTGCCAGCTGCAGTGGCCTCATCCTCCCCATGGACAGACAGCCCAGGGGTGAGCTGTGGTTGGGAAGGCAGCTCAGCACAGCTTGGTGCAGTTCAGCACAGCTCAGCACTGCTCTGCTTTGGGTGAGCTGCATTCTGCAACCCTCCACCACCTCCCCACCAGGAATGTATTCCCACTTAGGTTCTTTAACTCGGCTAACAGGAGATAAGAGCAGTCCCTTTCCAAGCCAAAATTCACCAGCTGTAATTCTCAGCGCAGCACCGGCGGTTTGACGGAGCTGGCTATTTGTTAAAAGTCCAATTTAGAAGAGATTGTCGGTCACGGTGAGAGCAGCCATCAATCACACATTGCAGGAGGACGTGGAGCTGTGCTCACACCGTGCACAGAGCCCCTTCCTCCCCTTGTCCTCTCAGAGCACTCTGGTTGCATTTCAGAGGGTCTCATTTATCTGTGGGGTGTGGGTGGTGTCCCCTGAGAACACATTGTTCCTATAAGTAAACCCATCTTCGTTATGTGCAGTAATTCATTAGCAGTAAATTAGTACTCAGCATGTGCATACGTTGTATTCACGGGTCAGGACATTGGCTGGAGCTCGGATTTTATAAGTTCAGTCCTTTACCTTTAAAACCCTTTTCTGGGCTTAGCTACTGGTTTGGTCTGGGTGAGGAGGGTGAGCTGCCGTGCTCAGGTGCTCCGAGGCTTTGCTGAGATTCATCACCAACGCCGACTTCATCCTGGCTGAGGAATTCCAGCTGTGAGCTCCTGAGTCCTTGGGATGGTGGAGGTCATTGTGAGGGGTGCAGGCTGCAGGTCGCTGTGGCTGTGCTTTGCAGCAGGGTCTGAGTCCCCTCTCCCACCCACATAGGTGAGGTTTGGTTGGGGTGGGTATCACCAGCACCAGCCCGTGGGCTCCAGCACTGCCCCATCCCTGGAGGTGTTGAAGACCAGATTGGATGGAGCTTTGGGCAGCGTGGTCCAGGAGCAGCTCTGGAGTTGGTGGCCCTGCCTGTGGTAGAGGGGATGGAACTTAACGATCCTTGGGGTCCCTACACAAGCCCAAGCTGTTCTTTGACTGTGATCACAGGCAGCTCCTGCCCTGGTGCTGAGTGAGGGGCGTGCAGAGGTGGGCAGCAGCCCCACTGTGTGCAGGGAGAGCAGGAACTCTGAGAACGCCTCTGAGCTCATTCTTTAGAGTCACAGCTCAGGAGCCTCCTTTAATAACCGATGCTTCAAGAGCAGTCACCCAAATAAATTAATGGAATAGTTTAGAGGAGGCAATATGAGGCATCTTGCCAAGACGTATATGCTTTTTTTATCAGAGAAATTGGCAAGAAAGTAACTTTCAGGCTTACGATTTTCAATTCCAGCCTGTATGAAAAAATAAATTGATTTTTCCCCAACTGAAGATACTTACTCCGGAGGATTTAACATTTCTGTACAAGTGAATGTGTGTGTACACACATCCGCACACCCTCGCGCCGTACGCTGAGCGCACATTAAACCCCGCGTCGGTTCAGAGCAAGACAGCATCTTCCTGCACGACATGAAGGATTTCTGGCATGATCTGCAGTGAAAGCTAGATGCTGCTCCCAAATTAATTGATCTGTTTACTCCTGTAACTCAATCTGCATCGCCAGGAAATAAATAGCTGCTCCAAGGTTCCTCTCATGGAGTCGCTGCCTGAGAAGCTCTCGGTGCTGCTGTGTGCTGCGGGCTGGGATGGGGTGGAGGTCTTGGGGGGGGTGAGGGGGCAGTGAATAGCTCTGCTCTGCTGCCTGTACATGAGGACTGAGCAAGCACAGCATCCCCCACGCCGTGCCTGGGTGTGTGTCAGAGGGGCAGTGCTGGTATTCATCTCCAAACAGCAATGGCAGAACACAGTGAAGGGGAAATATGGTGCAGCAATGAGCTCTGCCAAGGGCCCATTAGGAGCGCAGGGAACGATCCTGATGCATAATGATGGGAGGCTGTAAAGATACTGTGTCCTCGGTTTAAAAAGAAGATAGTTTCCTTTTATTTCCGTATAAAACTCTTATTGGAAAGAGTAGTTAAAGCACACCAGTAAAAGCCTGCACCTCCCAATGGCTGCTCTGGGGTTACAGCACCTTCAGAAGGCAGCACTGTGCTGCTCCAGGCTCAGCCAGCAGCCATGGGGAGAAAACCACTGCTGACCACCAGAGACCCCCACCACACAGACTGAGTGTGTGCCAGGAGACAGAGCCCCACGTTCCTGGTTTTAGGGGAACTGCTGACTACGTGCTGCCCGGGCAGACCTCTGCACACAAGCAGTGTGTGCAAGCTGATGATCTTTTGTGCAAGGCACGCGTGGTTGTGTGGGAGGATCCCCTGCGTGCACAAGGTGTCAAAATAAAGCATGGCTGCTCCCTGACACCAAACCCACCCCGTGCAGCTCACACACCCTGTGCCATGGCCTTTTCTTACCAGACAGCTTTTTAAGGTCACCATTACATTTAAATTCCTCTCCAGGCCGGGATGCTCATTGCTGAGGTTAATCACCCCTAATTTCGATTCCCTTATTCTCTTGCTCTTTTCTAAAAGTGTGTTTTTAAAGGCCAGCTGCGGTTCCAAAGGTCTTTCTGAGTCTCTCGGATTCTTTCCATTTTGAGGCAGTGCTGAAATATGAATGCTCTCAGCACTCTCCCTGCAGTGTTGGCTAACTTCTGAAACAATGCTTTAAACACGAGAAATAAACGTCCTTTGGCTCCAGAGGGTTGATGCCATAACCCTACATGTGGCTTCAGAAGGACACAGACCATGAGGATGTGAGCAGGGGCTCCTGGGGACAGGAGGGGCATTTCAGTGTGGCCCAGGCTGGGGAATGGCAGTGGGTGAGATGAGAAAATAGGGAATCTCAGGGAATGAGTGAGTTCTCTGCAGGCTTTAGGGTGAGGTGCATCCATCCTGTTGTCTGCAGCGTCTGAGCCTGTGCTGGGTGCAGCCCCCAAAGCTGTCACATCGCTGTAATTTTATAATTGCGACTTCAATTAGCAACGGGGAGAGAGGGATTTAGGCGTGATGTGAATCTAGGTAAGCTAAACTGACGGGGTTAACGTCTTAATGAAGGTGGCAGGCAGGAACAACCTGCTCGAGGGGGGTGGCAGCTGATGGCCCGAGCCGGCTCTCACCTTGAAGAAGGTCATGGTCGCTCCGTCCTTCACGGCCCCGTACTCGATTTTGGTCTGCTTTGCCAGGTCGTCAGCCGAGTCGATGGGGGACTCCATCCTCTCCACCGTCAGGAAGGCGGCGAGGTTGGCCGTGTAGGATGAGATGATGATCAGGGTGAAGAACCACCAGATGCCACCGATGATCCGCGTGGAGAGCGCCTTGGGCATCAACTCGGAGCCTGGGGGATGGGGTGGGGGGGGGAGGGGAGGAGAGAAGGGACCTGTTTTAGTTATACACTGTGTTAGACACGTGGGCATGTGCTTGTACATGAAGGATTCGGTCTTGCTGTCAGATGCATGCAAGGAGAGCACTGGGTTCCTCTGTCCCTCCCTTGCTGACCTTGGGTACAGTGCACAGTTTACAGGAAGCATTCCAACTGAAGTAATTAACGAGGCAGCTTTTATGAGATTTAAATAGCAAGCCGTTTATGAACTTTTTATGAGTGTTTTGTTCTGCCATTTACGGAGTGCTTTGCTTTTATACGGATCACTTTTCAAAGGGCTCACTCCAGGGAGTGTGTTCAAATACACACGGTTTAAACAAAAATCCAGCAGTGGCAGAAAGGAACTATGAGGGTCCGGTGCTTTGAATAGCTCTTGGAAGTAGGGGAGCTGGAGATGATGCTGCATGAAAGGTGTAACAGGTCTGGAATGACTTTTACCGAGCAAACATGAAGGACTAAATGAGCTGTGCTATTTCTGCAATCACCCACGACACCTTTTAGAGCCAGAAAAGAGCAGTGGGTTTGAAGCAGCTGCATTCAGAGGATACATCCAACTTGGAATTTGCAACTAAGAGCAATTTTGGCTTTGCAGAGCAATTTTGTGCAGCAGCATCAAAGCCTGGTGTGGAGTGCAGCCTTTCTCCTGTCTGAGTGCAGCACGGAGGCAGCGGGAAGCGAAGCGTTGGGTTTCGAGTTGGCTTTAGTTCTTCTCAAGGTGCCGCTCCTTTCCGTTCCATCTTTTGCCCTTTGATGCACGGGGAGGTGTGACATCAGTCTGCCTTTGAAATGCTTTCCTTCTGAGATGTGGAATGGAAGTTAAAAAGAACACAGCTCTTCTCATGTGTCTGCGTCTGCTAAGAGGGTGAGGCTGCCACTGCCCACGGGGGCAGGTGTGGGCAGGAGCCCCACTGCTGTGGGGCAGTGCTGTGGGTCTGCCACCACTCACCAGTATGGGATAATTAAAATGGGATGTGCGTTTGATGTTTTCCACTGATTCCTATTCCTGGATTTTCTGCAATTAGAGCACAGCTGTATTTTGCTCCTCACCAGCTCGCTCTGTGCTGTCTTCCTAATGGGTTTACTCTATTCATTCCATCTCTATACATTCTGTTTGCTCTGCTGCATCCATAGATACAGCTGTAATCCTATCCGTGCCCATTTCTAAGCTCCCTGCCACACCAGTACCCCACACCAGCAGCCCTGGGAGTGCTCTGGAGGGCTCCTGGCCATTTCCCAGTGCACAGATCGACCTCACCCAGAAGAAATCTCAGGGCTCTGTGGGCACACGGATGGAGGAGCTCCATTATGGGCTGTGTCTGATCAGAGCAGCCCTGCTCCCCACACCCTGACAGCTGTGCCCGGGGCTGCTCGTGTCCCTTTGTGGTGGCTGCTTGGATCTGACAGACACAGCGATGTTATCTTGTTCCTGTCACACAGAAATGAAGCTGTATGTCTGAAAAGCTGCACCAAAAGGCTTTTGGTGTGGGAGAAGCAGCAGGGAGCCCTGTACCTTGCTGCATCAGCGCGCCCATCCCGAACCAGAAGCTGTTGAACAGGGTGAAGTTGTTCTCCACGATGTCTGAGCCGGGGTTGCAGGGGTGTGCATCGTACCACTCGTATGGGCTGAACCTGTGGGGACACAGAGAGCTCGTTAGCTGGGATGTGACCTGGCCAGAAGCACAGGACATGGACTGGGCACACCCAGTGCTGTGCAGGGCTGCTGTTTCCTTTGCCTAAAAGGAAAAAGCAAATTCAGAGCCGGGTTTTGGACAGTGACCAGCATGGCTGTGAGCCCCCTGTCCCACACTGCTGTGGAAATGGGATGTGACAGATGTAGGAGCAGCTGCAGTCCCATGCCACCGAGCAGAGGTGCAGCACTGACCCTGCAGGTGGTTGGGACGGGGCTGTGTTGCTGGGGACTCTGATTTTGGCTGTGGGATTTCACCCAGCACAGCTACTGAGACCCCCACAAGGAGCAATCCCGTGTGTCAGCACTCGGCAGTCAGTGTGGGTGCACTGGGGGCTGCTGTGATGCTCAGACCATGGGAGAGCACTCCTTCTCCAGGGGCAGTCTCCATGGACAACCCTCTATTGCTGGGGAAAGCAGATCATCTCTGCACACATCCCACCCCTGTTAGCCAGGAGCTGGGGAGGATGCCCCATGGGAGGGATGCTGAAGTTTATACAGCTGCTCGTTTACATTTTCTTAGAGCCCCAGATTTTGCAGAGATTAAATTAAAACCATAATTGACATGATTGTTTTTGAACCGGGCATTAATTACCATCTCGTCTTCATCCTGAATTCCCCATAGCTTCGCAGCAGCCCCTTTGATAGAGCCCAGCCTGCAAGCATCCCCCCATCGCCCTGTGCTGGATGTGCTGAGGTTTGGTGCTCCTCGTCCCATGTCCTCTGGCACACAGTGGGATGTACTCGGAGCACAGAACATCTCTCTCCAGGCACAAAGAGCTCCCAAACCGAGGAGCTGCCTTACCTCTCACAAAACCCAAATACAGAGCAGGATGGAGCTGTGTGGAGAGGTCTTTGGGGCCGCCCCCACTGCCCACCTCCCTCTGAGCAGTGCAAATCAGAGAGGAAAAGCAAACGTTGGGCTCAGCTGCATTCTACCTCATCTTTTGGAGCTGTTGTAAGGGTGAGCAGTGTGAGCAATGCTCCCTCAGCCCCGGCTGTTGGGTAGAGGTGGAGTTTGGGGCTGCACGTGCTGGGCTGTGAGATGGAATTGCTGAGATGAGGTGAGCCCAGCAGGACGGCTGCAGAACTTCACGGTCTCCGAGTGAGAACCTGTAAGTGCTGCTCAGATTACAGGGAAATATTCAGAAAACTGTGAAGCAGCGACTGCCTTCAGTGCTTGAGGAGCAGCAGGACCATTAAAGAAAGGGGGGGTGAGGAAGGAAGCGGTGAGCACTGCTTGGTGACCCCATGTAGCTGCAGCCCTCGCAGTCCGGGCTGCTCGGGATGTGCCTTGGACCGACATCCCTCTTCCTTTGGTGCTGAGAAATATTTCATCAAAACCCCTGCTCGCTTTCTTGTCTCTTTTTGGCGGGGAGCAGGGGAGCATTTCAAAGGCAGCTTAGTTAAAGATGAGATCTAACACGAAATGCTTCTGAGTCTAAATTGCATCTCCAGAGAGATCTCCCACAGATGACCCAGTCATGGCTGCAATTAAGGTGAGCGTCGATCCCTGCCCCTCTGTGCCAGAGGTGCTGGGTGGGGGCTGTGACCCCACACCGTATCCCCATGCAGGAGACCCCACAGAGCCGTTGGCATTGTGATTCTCCAGGGCTGGGAGCAGCAAGGCCGATTAAAAGGGGACAGGATCATATCCATCCTTTCCTGCCTCTAAGCAGTCCCTGGGTTGGCTGTGGCACTGACCTACAGCTGTAGCAGCAGCACAGGACCCTGTGCCTGGTTTGGAGCTCAGAGCTCTGAGTTAAGGCTCTGAGATGTGAAAAATCTGAAGCAGATTTTGGCTCTGTGTAGCCCACGCAGTGCAGTGCAGTGCTGTGTTTTGGGGTCGGGCAGCGCGGGGTCCCAGCACAGTGGGGGCTGTGGGGTTGCCAGCACTGTCCTGTACTGCGGTGCCTTGTGTGGGTACAGAGAACGCTTCAGACACACTTTGGAAGCGGGATCTGGGTCTGGTACTCAGATGAGTAGGGAGAAATAAACTCATAACAGTTAAAACTGTATTTGAATTTTAATTCCAAGCTGTGCGAGCATCCCTATAATTGATGGCATTCGAGCTAAAGACGTTACAGCAGCAGAGTCCATCTAGCTGTGCTCTGCATGGCTGACAGAGACAGAAAGCGAAGAAATTCCATTAATCATCACAATATTTCTCCTTTCTGTAATTACCAGGGTTCTCAGCCCCGGGTGAGTACCTGCCTGCTGAGCACCATCACTGGGGGAGTTGAACGCCTTCTGCCCTGCCCCAGTGCTGTGCCTAGTCCGTGTGGCAGAGGTGCATCTCAAGGACCAGGAGGGAGAACACTTCCCATTATAGCCTGGGGGACCTTGGTGCCATCGGGGGACACGTGGCCTCGTGCTGGGGGGGTCAGGGATGGAGCAGCTTTGCCCCCCCCAGGTGGGCTGGGGAGCGCTGGTGCTGTCTGCCAGGCAGGGATTCCTCTGATGACTGCTGTGATGTGTAATTAGGATATTACATAGTAAACTCAGGAAATCATCTCTAAAAGCCTCCAAGGACCGGAGGGAGGTTGAAAATTGCAGATTTGTTGGAACATGAGGGTTAATGGGTTCTAGTTACTGCAGTTTCATGTTTAATCTCTGCTCTGACGGCCTGATGGATGGCAGGGGCTGAGGCAGGGGCTGCCTTCTGCACCGTGCTGCAGAGAGACACAGCCCTGGGGGGCAGCAGGGGCTCCTGGAGCACCACTGTGTGGCTGGAGGTGCACAGGGGTCTTCCCAGGGGCTCACCCCGTGTATCTGAGCACCTAAGGAGAGTGCCTGGCCAGGGATATGGCCAAGAGCAAGCAAAGGCTTTGTTCTGCTTTGGGGGAGGTTGCATCGCGTATGCAGAGCAGCCCTGGACTGTGAATCTCATCAAAGACGCTGTGAAATTAATAACACATGCAAATGTATGCAAATTCCACTGCTTTTAAATATAGAGGTTTTAAACATGTTAATTAGATGCATATTAATTTCTGTAAACAGACACACTGTCAGGTCCGTAGCTCTCCGTTCTTTTGCTGTGGGGAAGGCTGTGGGGCTGGCTGTGCCCTTGCTGGAAATGGGCTGTGCAGAGGGGGGACGCACTGATGTGGGGTCACTACAGGGAAGAGGAAAGTTGGACCTGTTTCAGCTTAACACAGAGCAAAGCCTCAGTTCAGCACTCCTGTGGTGTGGTTGGATCCCTGCAGAACGCTGCGGGGCCCTGGGGGCATCCCCTTACCTGGCTATGACAAAGAGCACGCAGCTGACCCCCAGGTAGGCGAGGAGAATGTACATCCAAATGTCGGGAGACAAAGGGTTGAGGAAGGAAAACACACTGGGGTTGGTCCCGTTGGGCTTCCTGTACAGAATGCTGACCCCCAGGGTCATAAAGGGCTTGGAGAAGTCTATCGCTTTTTCCCGTACGTGGGTGATGGTGAGAGGAGCAACGGCCAGGTCAGCTTTCTGTACACGGCACGGGGAGAGACACAGAGGGAGAGAGAGAGAAAGAAGCACCATTAGACAGTGAGCATCCCCCTCCCTCCAGGCCCGCTCCCCAGCACACGGAGCTGTGTCCGCTGCCTGCTCTATCCTGGGCCACAGGGCAGAGCAGCCCCAGGCACAGAGCTGGGGTTTGGGTTTTCTGGGCTGCAGGAAGCCTGGGTTCAGCTCGTTGTGGTCTGCTAAAAGCTAATGTCACGCTCAGCCCACGCTGCTGGGGTGGCTCGGGAGCCACAGCGGAGCTCACACTGCAGTGGTGCAGAGGTTCTGTCTTTGCTGCCTTCAGCAGAGCTCCAAAAGCAGTTTGTGTCCTAGCACGAGCAGGGGAAGCTGGTGGAGATAGTGAAGGATTTGGCTCCTGATATTTCTGAGAGGGAGGAAATGAGCAGTGCTGCAGGCAGGGCCAGCAGCCACCTGCGTGAGATCCTGCAAGCCAGGACTGTCAGAATGATGGAGCAAGCAGAATGGCGGCCAGGAGCTTGTGCTTTGCCACAGAAAATGAGAAGAGAAAAATCTGCATGGATGCCCGAGGACCAAAACGCTTTTAGCGCAGGAATAAAATTTTACTGTGTCATTTCAGCAGCTCCTGTGATCCTGATGGCAGCCCCACGTCCTCAGCAGCACGTGTCCTGTACAGCCAGAAGGAAGCAGGAGCCCATCCGTGCTGTGCTTTCAGGGCAGGACGGAGTGCTTCGGTGCCCTTTTTCTCCATGCAGATTTTTCTGAAGGTGGCTCTGACGGGGATCAGTCCCTCTGAGGGGTGTCACGCTGTGCCACCACGATCTGGGTGTCACATACCGGGCCCTGAACGTTTCTTTCTCCCACCCCCAGCTTTGCTGCTCTGCATGGTTAGATGGCTTTTATTAGAAATGAGGAATTAACGGTGAGTGCCAACAGCTTAAAGGCCCTTATCCAGCAAAGCCACTTAAGCACATGCTTCTGCCTTCTCAGAGCCTGCACACCCTCCGAGTGCTACAGATCTCCTCAAGTGCTGCTCTGAACCGAGACCAGAGAGCCAGTGTTCCCAGCACGGTGGGGCTCAGCCCTGATGCTCTGTGCAGGGGAACCACACTCACTGCAGAGCTCTGCACTGCTGCCATGGACCACACAGCCCCACCTGCAGCTCTGCTCCATGGGGCCGTGTTGGGCTGCAGCTCTGCAGCCGCTGGAGCAGGGCACTGGGACATATATTTATTCAAGAAAGTAAGCCTCCTCGGTGCTTATTTTGCCAATCAGAGCTCAGTGTTTACATAAACTAATTATGCGTGTGTTGCCTGAGAGACAGGTAAATAGTGCGTGCTCTGCTGGTTTGTTATCCGGGCTCTGTCTGGCAGCACCCAGACACTCATCTCCTTTCGGGGCATCCCCAGGTCTGGCTGCACTGCTGGGCACTGCTCTGCCCATACTGGGAATGCTGGTGGGGAAACACAGTGGGAATCTGGGCTGAAGTGGGGGGCACTGGGGGCTCCTCTAATCTTTTCCTTAGGGGAAGACCCCGCAGAGGGAACAACCACTCATTAGAGGGCTCTGGGATCACAGTGACAGCGACTGAGTTCCTACAGATGCTCCAGAGGGGGAAGAGCAGGAGCTGGCAGAGAGCTGGAGCTGCTCCCCACACTGCAGGGTGCTCCCATCACCACTCCATGGGTCTGATCAGCCTGAACACACCCAACTATCAGCACAGGGCACTAAGGAGGGGCTGCAGCCCACCACCATCTCCTCCTGATGCCGACTTCCTACAGGGCATAAAGAAGAGGCAAAACAAGAGGTGCCTCATCTGACAGCCATTGGTTCTCCTGTTGCTGGCCCAGTGGTTCCCTGATGAATCCCCACTTGAGATAAACACCCACCAGTGCCGAGCGCTAATGGGATCACAGCAATGTGGTGCAATATGTATTTCTGCCAGAATGTACTGTCAATAAATGCCCATTTATTGTGAAAGTGTTAAATCAGCTGTCATAAACCGTCCCTAAGGATAGACATTACATCTTCTCTATAGTTACCATTGGCGGGGATTTCCATTAGAAACCCTATTATTTTTCACGCCTTTTTTATTCCCGCGAGAAGTTTCGGATTGAATGGAAATTTGATATGTACTGTCTCAGCAGAAGACAAGTTTTATTTGTGAACGAGTTTGTGCAAAACGTGGCTCTGCCCACAAACAACACGGAAGATTTGCAGCCGTGCTGTCGGCAGACAGCGACGATTTAGAACCGGGATGGATGGGCCCCGGCGCGCAGCGCAGCTCTGCTCCTATCAATAAGAATTGCTATGAATAAGCAGCAGTAATAGCTCACTGCTGGTGTGGGGTGGGGATGTGGTGTTGGCAGCTCGCTGCTCACTGTCTGTGAGTCAGATGAGGACAGCACCTGGATGGGCAGAGGGGCAGCAGGTGGGTGCAGGGCAGAGGGTTGCTTGCTTGAGGCTGATGTGCTCCTGAGGGCCTGGATGGGGTCAGGCTGTGAGTGGCCCCGACTGCCGTTGCTTTTCCTGTTTATGCTTAAGGCCAGAGCGAAACAAAGGAATTGCACAAAGGAGGATAGCCCGAGGCATTGCTGCCTGTGGGCAGGCATGTCTGGATCAGAAGGGATGGTGGAAGGAGGAGGTTGTGTGCTGTGCTGCAGCCGGTCCTCGCCGTGTGCTGCAGTGTGCACCGCCGTGAACTGGGCAGCACCACCCAAAACTCATGCATTACACCACCTCGCTGCCCCAGCAGCTGGCAGCACCAGCAGAAGGGCCCATAGCTGCCCCTGCCCACATGCTGGGACCTCCCAGAGCCCCCAGTGTCAGCCTTGCAGTGTGGGCAGAGCTGTTCTCATCACTACGCCGTGTTTGAACGCCGTCTCCAACACTTTTTCTAAGAGGTATGAAATGGGTTTGAACTGTCCTGTTTCAGAGCACCCACCAGGTGTTGCTTTTTCTCCTTGCGTGGTGGGAAGGAGCTTTGATGCTCGGGAAGGGACGCATCTGGTTGCAGTTGCACTTTTTAGTGCTTAACATAAACGCTGCTGTAAAAAGCAATGACGTGTAGATAAGGAAAAGAGTGGCTTCAGACAGGGTCTGGGCAGTGGCTGTAAATCACTGCCCAGCTGCATCTGTCAGAGGCAGAGTGCAAACGTGATGCTTGCTTGCAAGGAAACCTGCAGGAAGAGGGGGTTTGGCCCTTTGCTGTTGCTGAATGTTAATGTACTGTTTTATTAAGTGGCCAAGAAATGCTTCCGTGCAGAGTGACCGTGAATTCAGGGCATGACTTAATGAGGCTGTTCCCCGTATCTTCTCAGCCTGTCGCTTTCAGCCCTGGGAAGATCAGAAAAGCCCCTGAGAGCCCTGCAATGTCTTGCAGGACATTGGAAGTGACATGGGTCAGGCTAAGTGACAGCGCGGCTGCTGTTCCCCATATCTCATCTCCTGTTCAGAGCTGTTCCCCAGTGACCCGGAGCAGGGATGCTGTGCTGGGAATGGGGACTTGCTCAGTGCTGTGGGATGCTGCAATCCAGCATGCTACCAGGGGACACAGCCTGTGTCACCCATCCATGTCACACATCTATGTCACGTACACTGCACACAGCAGCCCCTCCTGCTGCACCGTTCTGACAGTGGGGCTGTTGTGTAAGAGACCCTTCAATCTGTACTTGGAGCTGCACGGACCTTTCTGGAAGCAGAAGCACAAAGGCAGATTTGCACAGCCTGCGGCACATTCCCTTGTGAGACAACGTGTCCTGGTCCCCAGGGCTGTCCTCGTGCGCCCTTGCCATCCTCCTGCCTCTCCTGGATGAGCCATCTAAGGACTGCCGTGTGCTTCTCAAACTGATGGAGCATCACTGTGTCCCTCTAAGGGACATAATCATTATCATCTGCATTTTACAGATGGAGCGAGTACTGCACAGAAGCAACTTGTCCAATGTCATTTGAAGCAGACAAGCCGAATCTGGAAACACAGCCTAGATCCCTGAGCCCCAGCTCTGCCATCTCACCGTGAGACAATGCTCTGTTATCTGCTCACAGCAAAGCTCATTTACCAAAGTGACTCACCCAGCAAACGCATCCTTCTCACACGGCCTGGAAGAGCATCACGGCTGCTACGTACAAGAGATTATTTTTGTCTCTTTTCTGCAGATGCAGCCAGGGAACCTGGGAGGTGTCAGTGGGGCTGGGAGGTGTCAGTGGGGCTGGGAGGGGGTCTGAAGGCTGCACTGCTCGGACGTGATGTGAAGGAGGGAGGGATGTGCTGTAGCTGTAGGGATGCTGCCTGGGAGATGGAGACCAGAGGTGAATTCTGTCCTCATCTCTTCTTCCAGAGAACCTTTTCCAGGAAGGAGAGCTTTGTACAAATGCCACGGTTCTGAGTGGGTCTTGGGGGTCGTGGGATGTGCTGGAGGCAGATCCTGACTGGGAGCTCAGCCTCCCCTGGCCATGTGTCCTGGCTTCGGGATAGCTGCAAGAGCGGAGCTGCCCCAGGAGTTGCACTGTTGCCAGTGGGCTTTTGTAAGCCACCTTAATAAAAGTGCAGGTACAGGGAGAGAGAGCCGTACCCCATGCACTGCCTGTGCCCCGGCCCCACTGCATCCCCACGCCCCACTTACGTGGTCGATGAGCTCCTTGATCATCCCGTTCCACTGGCCCTTGTCGTCCTGTGCACCGTACTTTCCATCCTCCACCAGACGGATCTCGTAGGTGAAGCCCAGGATGATGGCCAGCTCCTTCAGCAGGTCGATGCAGTAGCCCTCGAAGCGGTCGTTCCCGAACAGGGCCGTGTCGGATTTGCGGAACATGACGAAGGGTTCCTCCTGGGCACGGACAGCACAGACCCTGTTACAGCTCAGCTCTGCTCCAGGGTCAGCTCGCCAGGCTGTGCTGGCACAGGGACATGCTGGGAGTAAATTAACTTTGCACAGCGCAGCAGCTAATTAGCAACCTTGTTTACCCCACAAAATTTAATTTTGTCTCTTCGGAGCGGCCAACTGTTTTCCATTTGGTGGGATTTCAGGGACGAAAATATCCATTTCATGCTCTGAAATGAATTGCTGAGGGGCAGTGCAAGGTCAGGGGGATGAATAGGAGCTCCAGCCCTGCACGGTTGGGTGCCCCCGCAGTGCTGAGCTGGGGCTGAGCCCTGCAGGCTCTGTGCATGGCTGCTGCAGCCCAGTGTTCCCCAGGTTTGGTTCTGCTCCTCTTCACAGTGCTCCCTATGGGATGCAGGGCCCTCTGCTGCCTTCTGCTCTGCGCCCACAGTGGGGAGGTTGGTGCACCATACCCCTGGAGCAGCGAGCAGCACGGCCTTGGGGTGGCATCAAGCATGGGCAGCCACCTAGGGCGGGGGATGGTGGGCACAGGGGCAGCCCGAGGGGGAAAACGTGGAAGGGACAGATGGGAATGGCAAGGGCTGGGAAGCAGCGGGCAGGAGCTGGGAGGCGGAGGTGGCAGCAGCTGATAGATGGCCGCAGTGAGGTCTGCACACAAGGTTGGTGTCCTTGCCGGCGGGTCTGGGCTCCAGCACCGTGCTGGGGAGCAGGGACGGGGCCGGTGTCTGCCTGTGGCACAGAGCGATGCAGGAGCACCGCTGTGAGAGGGCTGAGTTTGGCACAGGGCTCCGTTACGCCCCGCTCCCCCACGCCTCCTCCGTGGCTTTCTGTTGTTTTTTTTTCTCTCTCTCTCTAGAATTAGTGCTTTGTTTGTGGATCGGCGGAATCGATGGGTCTGGATATAAATACGCAGCTCCAGAGCAGCCGTAAAGCACTATTAATTTTGGGAAGCGCTGTAGGGATTACATACATATTTAACAGCCGAAGCACTGCACATTAGGATGGCGCCCGCTTCAGTAATGCATCTGCAGGTCTCAAACATTTCCTAGGGGGTAATTCTGAACTCTGTGAACCACTTATTCACGGACTATTTCACAATTTATTACTGAAAATGGCCAGACATCCAATTCACAAGCTCTCTCGGTTTGCTAATCGATTTCTCAGTGAAGGTGCCCTCAATTTCATAACTTCACAGTTCCCATATTGCTTGGGGAGAGCGGTGCTGGCTGCTGGGGTAATATTTCTCTTCCAACAAGTTGCTGCGATATGAACAAAAGGGGGAAAAAATAACCTTCTGTGCTTTCCCTTCTGAGATTCCTCCTCTGACTTTCGGGCACAGCAGGACAAAGGTACGGACCCAGATGTTTCCAGGCCCCACAGTGCATCCTGTCCCTGGTAGATGCCTTCCCCAGCTCCAGCTCAGCTCTCAGTTCCATCTATCCCCATCCTTCCTGCCTCACCTCACCCCTGGGGGCTCCTACAACTCCCAGTGCCCCCACGCATCCTCCCTGCCCCCTTGTGCCCTTTGCTTTGCCACTTCACTTGTGCCTGTGCCATAGCTCCTGATGTGGCTATTGCTTTCCATACCCATATCTGCCGGGGAGCTGTGGCTGCCTCTGCTGCTGCTGCCCCATACACAACCCTCGGCCTCATGGATTGTGCAGCCTAAAGCTTTCAGCTTCAGGCATCCCCTTGAGCAGCAACTGTCTGTCCTTCATCCCCATACACACAGCAGGACGGTGTGGCTTTGCAGGGCTGGTGCTCTTTGTTCCTTTATGGTGGTTCTCCACAAACCCACCCCGTGCAGTATGGCCGTATCCAAACCAATGCCACTCGTCATAACTCATTAGGTAGAAAATAAAAATTCATTCTGATCTGATGTCTGCCATCAAATCCAATAGTGAATGTGCGAACAAAATGCAGCGTGACAGCTGGCAGTGGAGGGGCCCGCTAAGCAGCCATGCTTTGCTGGGTAATGGCATTACTCGGAGCTGGCTTATCAAATACGTGCTTAGGAGAGGGAAAGAAATGTGATTGTCACAGCTCAGCCCAGGTCTGGGCCTGTTCCTGGCATCCCTGTGCAGAGCATCAGCATCCCTGGTGGGGAACACTGGGCTGCCCAGCTGTGGGAGCCCACAGTGGGGCTGTGTGGGTCTCCGTGGGGTGTCCTAATTCTCTGGGGGTGTACGTGGGGAGGAGGCAGGGGGTGCCCTGAGCTCAGAGCAGAGCAAGAGAAGAGCTGTGGTCTCTTACCAGCACAGTGGTGACAATCAGAGATCTGTTGCTCAGCGAGTCCGTGACGTTGGGCCCTCGTCCCTTGGAGATCTCGGTGATGTTCAGACCGTTGGAGGGGTTCCATGTGCCCACCTGAAAGGAGGTGAGCAGACAGGAGGTGAGCTGCAGTCAGAACACACTGACCGTCAGCTCCAGGCCAGGGCACAACAGAACCAAAGGGAGCAAAAATACACCAAAATTCAGTTTTAATTCCCTGAAGCGGGGCCTTCCCAGGAAGGGATCATCTGCTGCACCTCCCCGGCTCCTCCAGGTGCTCTGCTTTTCTCCAGCTGTCAATTTTAATAAGTCGTTAGGCTTTGAAGGTGTCTATTGACCCAGAAATAGCAGAACGTGTCTCTATTTAGAGAATCTGTCCGGGCAACTCTAAGCCTGTTAACCCAGACCACGCAGCACTGGAGGCTGGAGAAGCGTGACGGTGCAGTGTGGGGTCAGCAGGCTTTGCAATGGGTGATGCTGCCTGGCAAAGAAACCTCACCAACTCCAGAGGAGTTTCTGTGAGCCTTGTGAAGGGCTCTGAGTGCTTCAGGTGAAGCCCCTCCACCCCCTGCCTCCCTTCCATCCCAGCAGCTGCAATGCGAAGGTCTGCATTGCTCGTGGGCATGGGGGCTCTGCGTGCATCCCTCTGCTCACAGCTCTGTGGGATGTGGCGTTTTTAGGAAAAGGGAAATCGGCAGAACTTGAGGCTGAAGTAATCAGTTTAAAAAAAAAAAGAAAGAAAGAAAAGAAAAAAAAAGAAAACAAAGTGCCTTAAGAGAGCTGCGCGGCTCAGATAGTCAGAGCGCTTGTAATTAGGTTTAGTTAATGCTCCGGTAATCCCTGGAACATCCAGGAGGTATCGGGATCAGGAGTGCAATCCTAAAGCTCAACAGACATAAGCTGCTCTACATAATGCAGAACCCGAGCAGGATTTGTTTGCCGTTCAGCATTCTGTTATTTCAGATTAACTATTGACAGCAGCCCGGCGTCGGCGGAGATTTGACATCGATACTCGAGAGCCCCTCCGGAGCCAACGAGAAGCTTTCAGACAGTGATAGGGTGAGCTGTGAAATCACGGGATTGCTGCAGACCAAAGTTGCATGGGGCTGGGGGTGGTCCTATGGGGCACCCACGGAGCATCAGCCCAACAGGCAGATGGACGTGGCGATGCGCTGTGCAGTGCCTCACACATCTCTGTGCTGTCCCACTGCCCCACGAAGCCGTGTGTTGGGTGGTGCTGCTGCTTCTTTTAATTTGGACTCTTTGGGGGAAAAAAATGCAGTCGAGGTACAGAGATCAGCGCGTGCTCAGTTTGTGTGAGATGGGCTCTGAGCAGCCGGGACCGGGGGTCACCGGGTTTATCTGAAGTAATGTTTTCTTTATTCTGCTCTTGGCACCAACAAATGCACTGCTAAGGGAGGGCTCTGCTGACCTTGAGATTTGTTCCATGAAGCACAGAGCTACTATGGTGGTGTGAAAGCGTGGCGACAGCCACTGCTGGAGAGAAGGGAGCTGGGATGGGATGGGATAGGAGCTGGGAGCTGGGATGGGCTGGGATGAGAGCTGAGAGCTGGGCTGGAATGGGATAGGAGCTGGAATCGGATGGGATGGAAGCTAGGAGCTGGGATAGGCTGGGATAGAGCTGGGATAGGATGGGTTAGGAACTGGGAGCCAGGATGGAAACACCCTGTGAGCACTGCGATTGATCCCCAGCCCCAACTGAAGGAGGCATCTGCTCCCCTTGGCAGCTTGCAGGCTGCTCCTGTCTGCTCCCAGCTGGCGTTCCTGTGGGATCCATCCCCTGTCCATGCCCACGGGCGCAGGGCTCAGCGCCTGGTCCCTGCTGCCAGCCCAGCACCTTGTGTGTGTCTGAAAGCAGACGGTACCAGAGAGGTGATGGATGGCTGCCCCAGAGTGCACAGACCTGCAGCACAGCCCTGAGCAGGGCCAGCACTCAGCATCACTCTGCAAAGGACTCCAGGAGCCCTCGCCGTCCTCGTGTGCTGGTTGGAGCACTGGGGGGTCAGTGGTGGCCACGAGGCAGCTCCAGGCTGCTTTACTTTGCCTTAAACAAATGGACCTCACCTTGAAGCTGCTGTGTTAGAGCCTTTGGTGCTTTTCTTTTGAAAAGTAATTGGAGAAAAGGGAATGAAATCCCTGTGAGCACCCAAGGGCCAGCATGGTGTCTGTGTCACCAAGACCTGCAGCAATGAGAGGGGCTGAGGCTGTGGCCCAGCTCCTGGGACAGCAAGAAAACACGCTTTGTTTTCTCCTTATCATCCCTTAAATAACAAACACAGAGGCAAATGAAACAATGCAGCGCACCCTCCAAAACCTCTCCTGTAATAAGTCGGTGCCATTTCCAAGCAATTTTCCTTGTGGAAATCACACTGAGATGATGCTTTTCAAGAGCTTTCAGGAGCAGGGCACGATGGTTTTATCCCCCCCTGGGCTGGGAGAGCAGAGGTTAATGGCTGATCCGAGCATTCCTTCTGCTCCGTGCTCTTCCATCTCCCTGAGAAGTGCCACGAGCACTCCTGCAGCTCAGCTGGGATCTGTAATCCGCCGCGCATCGCTCCGGGGCCGTGAGTCACAGCGGAGGCATGGAGAGGGATCAGAGAAATCTTGCAGAAGAAATGTGCTTTCATATATAAACCCAGAAAACAGGGAAACAACGCAACCACCAGCCATGGCCTCCACGTCGGAGCTGTGCTGGGACAGAACAAACCCTGCCTACCTTTTCAAGGCCGTCTTCTTTCAGGCTGATGATGTCCAAATCAAAATCTGTGCGCAGACCACTGCTCTTGTTAAAGACAATGCGTCCGGTGAGTCCTTCCCACTGGGCCTGGAGGGAGGAGGAAGAACACAGTGCTGTCAGTTGGCATCGTAAATAAGCTCCTTGCCCTCCACTCTGCTATCTTTTAATTAGTCCCTTTCCCTGTTCTGTCTCCCCAAAGAGCATGATTAATTAATGACCACCTCCGTGGCCGTGCATTCTGCAGACGGAGGTGTTCAGAGTGCTCTGCAGTCCCTGTGCTGGTTTTGTGGGCACCTTTTGTGTCCGACAGCTGTTGGGGCCGTGATGACTCAGTACAAAACACCCGCATTCATCACACCATCCTCGGGGGCTGCATTTATCCTCGTGGTGCTGATAAATGCTGGGCTGCAGGGAGCCCATGTCTGGGACTGCTCCGCTTGAGCTCATCAGTTAAGAGTTGTTCCTGGCAGGATGCTGATGCTCCCGAGGGGTGTGGGAGCCTGAATGTGCCGAGCATGGGGCAGCTGTGGGAGCACTGCCACTCCAGCAGCCGTGGTCACAGTGTGTGTGGCAGTGTGTGGGAGCAGTGCTGCAATAGGGGTGCAATAGGGGCACGCTTGTCCCTGCACCGTGCTGGTGCCAGGGTGGGAAACAACATGAGGGCGCTGGCGTGTGAGCTCAGGGTAATTTGCAAAAGGAGCCAAACAAATTATTTACACTGTGTTTTGGCAGCCAGCTGGAGCTGCTTTCCACAGAAGGGAACAAAAGATGAAAAAGGGGAGAGAGAGTGGCAGAGAGAGAGGAGATATAATCTTCAGAGCGAGGTTCATTCTCTGGCTGCAATGGGAGCAATCCCTCTCGCTGCTCCCACAGCCGTGCTGCCCGGGCTGGGTGCAGGGCATGCTGCAGCACCCTGCCACCAGCAGCAGCTTGCTTCTATCTTTGTGTTTAAGGACCTTATGGCATCCTGTGCCAGCTGCTTCCCTGACTTCCCATGCGAAAAGCCACTGTCTCAGAAGCTCCCAAAGGTCTGGGGGTAAACAAGGTGACTTTTCTGCAGAGCCACGCTGGCAGGTTTGTGCCATCCCCCTGCAGGTTTGTGCCATCCCCCTGCATCTCTGCCTTCATTTGTTCTTACAAAGGGCTCCTTTTGCAGACAGAGCAATACATGGGGTGCAGGTGTGGGGGCTCGGGATGAGGGGGGAAGGGAAGGGGTTTTCCTAGCACTGGAAGCACCAAACCCTCTGCTGCTGCTGCTGCAGAGCTGTTGCAGTCATGGGAAGCAGTCAGAGCTGAGGATCGGGCTCTCACCTCCTTGATGAAGTTCATGAAGCGGCCGCCGAAGCGCCAGGCCTTGTGACGGTGGCACTGCAGGGAGTTCACTGTCATCTGTGGGGCACGCTGGTAGCACACGGACACCACGTGCACGGCGTCGTACAGCAGGGCAGCGTCTGTCTAAAGGGAAAGGAACAGCACTGGTGGCAGCTGCAGCTCTGCAGCGAGCAGGAGATGTCCACGCACGCAGGGCACAGCCGCAGCCACGCGGGTTTCTGCCGTGCTCTTGGGTACGAGGGGAAAGGAGAAGCAGAAAAGCAGAGTGTCCCTGCGTGTGCAAGAGCTTTCCAAAAGGAGAGGGGTAACCACCACACCTGTGTAACGTTTCAGTGATGTGAACCAGGGAGAATGGGTTGGTGATGGGTTTGGTACTGTAAGGTGTCCCCTCCCTCTCCTCAGAGCACCACTCAAGGGTGCCAGGTTAATTTTACACCCCGGAGCAGTGAGTCCTGCTGATGAGAATATGCTGTTTGCTGTCTTCCCAAAGCTGCAGAACGGTGTACAACAACACAATGAAATAAATACCATGGCAAACAAAGGGGGAATATCCATCAGGACGTGGCCATGGAGAAAATCCTCCAGCACTGGCACTATCCTTGTGGCTGCAGCGCCCGAGTGTGATGAGCAGGCAGTGTGTCCTGTGGGCTCCTGGCACGGCAGTGGGGACAGATCCTGTATGTTTGGGGCCAGGAGAGAGGCACGAGGATGTGGCCAGGCAATTTCATGGGGAACTACTGCAGTGCTGAGACCCTCCTGCACTTATGCACGCAGTAAAAGGAGAAGAGTGATGGGATCATCCTCTGAGGGGAAATAAAGCAGAATAGTGGGATACGAGGAGTCCTCTCAAGGTGAAAGTCTGGGAGCTGTGCTACCTGTGGGAAGGATCAGGAGTGGAGGCCGGGAGGCAGGCAGTCAGCAGTTACAGGGCCAGAGAGCCTAGCAGGGAAGACAGATGGGTGAGCAGGTGCTGCACCTTCCGAGCTGTAACTCAGTGGAGCAGAGCTGCCATCAGGCCCTAAAAGGAGTCATCAAAACTGCGGCAGAAGCTGTCTCTGGGCATAGCTGTGGCTCTTCTTCCCTGCATCAATCTCAGCAAACGGCCTGGCCAAATTCAGCCCTGTGCTCTGCTTCTTCTGGGGGCTGCTCGGGGAGACAAAACCCCCTTGTGCTCTGCCCTTGGTGGAGGTGAAAGCTTTGCATTTGAATGCCTTGTGCCATCGTCATGCTCTGTACCATCATCACCCCTTGTGCCATCGTCACCTCTTGTGCCGTGACCATGCCTTGTACCACCATGACACCCTGCACCACCGTGTCCCACACCGTCACGCCCCACATCCCCGTGCCCCACCCCACTGCACCATGCCCTATCACAGCCTATACCCTCACCACACCCCACACAATGCCCCGTACCATCATCACGCCGTCGAGCAGCCCCAGCTCTGCTTTGGGTGCAGACTGCAGCCGCTCCATCGCCCACTTGTCGATGATGGAGGACACGTGTGGGTTCTCCACGTTGAGGATCCTGAAGCCAGTCAGGTTCACTCCAGAGTAGCGATACGGTTCTAGATCTAACGCATAAAGATCCTTAAAAGAGAGAAGCCAGGTTAAACATTGGGGTTAGCTGTGGGGTGTTCGTCTCTTTCGTGTTGGGGTGTGTGTGTGTGTGCCGTGGCAGAGCCCATGGGTGGGAGGCAGCGATGCTGCCGCGTGCTGGTGGGACTGGGAGGTGCTGGGAGAGAATTTGCTGTGAACATTGAAGCCCACTGGGTACTGGGGATGGTGACTGTGAATCCAGAGTGCCAGTTTGCAGACAGCTATCAAAGAGGAGCGGAGACGCATCTCTTGACGTTCCAACCAGCCTACACAGTCTGCAAGTGAATGAGAGCTCCCTTTGTTCAATTAAAGAAAAGTCCCCCAGCCAGGCAGCCCTGAGCTGCTGGCAGCCAGCCTGCGGACATGGCTTGGCATGCAGCAGGGATGGGCACTCCTTAATGCATCTCCTGGCTCCGGCGCTCAGCTCGAGATGAACTCCAGCTCAGGGACCAACCCCACTGCCCCATCACTGCTGTGGGGCTGAGTGCTGAGCCCGGGACACAGCCAGGTTGGGGGTGGAGAGCTGCACGGGCACAGCAGGGGCATGGGGTACATGGCAGCTGGAGATTTTGGGGCTGCTTTGTGCACTGTGGCCAGCGGGATGTAGCCAGGCTGTGGGCTCACCCAGGCACAGCAGCGAGCTCGGCTCTGCCTATGGGCAGCTGCAGAAACATTGGCCCTAAAACACACCGCCCTGAGCGAAACAGAACGCAATCAGTGCTCACCAGCAGCCAACACTTTGTGCTCGGTGGGAGATCTCGGAGTTCCTACGGTTGTTTTGCTTTAATAAGCTTTAGGGGTTTGATCTTTCCCTCCGTGCTGCCCCTGCACCCCAGGCTGGCTGCAGCACAGTGGGCAGTGCAGAGCTGCAGCCGAGCAGAGCAGGCAGAGGGGGGAGGGGGGCTGGAATTGCCCTATCAATTTCTCCTGCGTTTTCCGCTCCTGTACAGCCACAAATTGGAACATCTGGTTCTATTTTCCACCTCATCAGCGCTCTCTTTTGCCACATTTTTTTTTTTTTTATACTGCAGATTTGTTGTCCCCTCCATCCCGCTGCCTTCAGGACAGTTCTGTTCCCCGGGTTCTGGGGGTCCCTCCCCACGTAACACCGTTCCCTATGGGAGCAGCAGCGGGCACCTGGGGGGAGCACCACGACGTCCCCGTGTCCCCACCCTGAGCTCAGGGGCTGTGATTTCTGTTTCCCTCCGCACAAAGCACGGGAGGATGCTTGCTTCCTTTGTGACTCACAGCGGGCACCGGGGAAGCTTCCATGTTTGCAAGGAGCCGCTTTCTGAAGCCGCTGCAAAAACAGCGTTGGGCTCGGGGGGGGGCCATCCGTGCTCAGGACATTATGGGATGGCGGAGCTGCGCTGAGGGCTCTGCTCCGATAGGGGAAGCGGAGCTGGGGCTGCTGCTGCCGGAGCACTGAGCAGAGCCGCGCTGCCGAGCGCACTGCTGCTGCATTTCGTGCCAAGTGTTGATGCACTGCACTCGGTATTGACTGGGGACCTTTTAGAAACATTCAGTATAACATAATAGACTAATTCATTAGCACCCCATGGGTCTAGTACTGTAGACGCCGAAGCACACGCGTTGCAAGCTAGGAAAACATTGCCTTAAGGAATGACAGATTAAAATATCTTTCCCATGATATAACTGTTATTTCAGGAAAGTGGCATTAATTGTGATTGCTTATCTATTAATTTATTATAATTCTTCTTTTCCCGCCTCCAGGCTGTACCTACACATGAAATGTACTCTAGGCTCAGCTGGGGCTGATTAATAGGAGGTTATCTGGGAAATGCTTAAAGCTGCCTGGAATAGATAATAGTAGCAGGGGTAATTAAAATGTCTTTTGCATTTGAAAAATAAATTTTGCCGTTTTTAAGGGTTAGTTCTGTCTGCCGCTTTCCTAAAGGCAGAGAGATAAATTGGATTCTCAGAATCACGCAACATCCAACAGTAGAGCAGACAATAGCATCCGAAGTGGGAACAAAAGCCAGACCAGAATGGCTCCGGTGCTGGGAAGAAGTGGCCCATGGATAATGAGAGCAGAGATCATCTCGTGCTCAGTCTGTGTTTTGCAGAGCACACGGAGCACAGAGCTGTGGCTGTTGCTGGTTCTGCTGGGAGGTCACCCCCCGGTGTCCCACCCCCATCCCCCCCATTCCCTCTTGGGCTCCGCAGGGTTGATCAGGGTTGCAGAGAGGATACGTTACCAGCGTGGTGAAGATGAAGTGGTAGTACTCCGTCATCATTCCCATTGCCATGGCCTTGGGGAGAGGAGGGAAAGGCGGTTAGTGAGGGAAAGGCAGGAGGAAAACTTTCTCCAAAGAGTGGTGATGGATGGCACACACTGCCTGGGGAGCAGTGGGTCACCGTCCTCAGAGATGTTCAGGATCATGGGGACATGGTCAGTGGGCACTGGGGAGGGGGCTGGGGTTGGATCTTGGAGAGCTTCTCCAATGATTCTGTGATTCTTTGGTTCCATAAAGGAAGGAGACAGTGGTGGCTCTCGCTGTGGTGCTGACTGTAAGCGTGCTTTCTGCAGAAAACACATGCAGGAGCACTTTAAGATCTCCACTGATGGGAAAGCAACTTCAGATCCCCCAGGAGATGTTTACTTGCCTTGTTTTCTGCTGAAATTACTAGGGCAGAATTTTGCTCCGAGGAAAGAAGTGACAGTTTGGAAAGGAGCAGGATGTCAAAAAACACGGGTGAAGGAAAGGATGGAGAGTGCAAACCTTGAAATTGTACCTCTGGGGTGGGTCTTCACCCCAGGATTCCTGGGGATGTCTCTGACATCGTGCCTGCAGTCTGTGGGGCTTTCAGAGCTGCACACCTGGGTGCAGGAACAGGGGATGTGAGGCGTCCCCAAAATCAGCAGTGCAAATGGGGGTTCGGGTCCAGGAGCTGGTGGTGGATGGCAGCCCTGCCCCCACAGCACAGCTGCTGTCTGAGTTGGTGG
The DNA here is from genome assembly GCA_013399175.1 of Odontophorus gujanensis. NCBI lineage: Eukaryota > Metazoa > Chordata > Aves > Galliformes > Odontophoridae > Odontophorus > Odontophorus gujanensis. Next base: position 39,205 of record VXAB01000954.1, on the reverse strand, counting down.
GGAAATAAATCCGTGGTAAATGTGGAGCGGGAGCTACGGGAGAGCTCCGGGATGGGATGGGAGCTCCATCAAAGTGAAGGCAGCACATCTGCACACTGTGGAGAGCTGCAACTGTTCAGAGACAGCTGCCAAGGGGAGCAGAGGGGCTGGGAGGCCAGAGAGTGAGCGTACAGCATTACAAAGGGACCAGAAATGGGCGAGGCTGGAGAGCACAGATAACGCCCGTGGGCGGGCAGAGCTCTCCCATAGTGTCCTGCAGTGACTTGTTTGTCCTGGAGGGTGAGGAGCAGAGTGACTGCTGCTCCTGACAAAAGAGCAAACCCTGCAGACACACGGAAGGGCTCGGAAGTTCCTTCCCTGAACACCGCCCCCCCCGCCTCCATCTTCCTCACACTGCACTCGCAGTGATGAGCGGAGCAGATGGCACAATAAACTATAATAAAGCACATGATAAGTGAGCAGCACCGAGCACAGCCAGCATGCTAAAATAATAGGCAGGAGACGATGAGTCCCTTCTATTGCTTTCTTTAATAATCCCTCCTAGGCTTTCTGATTTCTCTTCATTTTGCAGCAAGCAGGTTGCAGGAGAAGTCTCTTTCTCTGCTTGCTTTCCCGGCCCTTCAGGGCATCTATTTAATCTGTGTGGCAGCGTCTTGCTGGGCTGATCTGAGCAGCACTCTTCCTCAGACCGTTTCCCTCTGTCTGATGCTGACCCTGCCATGTAATGTGCTCGGGTGAGAGGAGCTGAGCCAGGAGCTGTGACAGTGCCAGGAGCCAGGCGAGGATGGAGGGACCCGGTGATAGCAGATCATTGACATCAGGCTTAGGGTGCAAGAACTGCACACAGCACCCTGGAGGACACTGCTGCGGTCCCGCAGCGAGGAGTGGGGCTGAGTGAGAGCTGACACCTTCCTCGGTGATGCCACCTTCACATCTGTGCAGGATGGCCCACACGATGCCTTAGGAGAGCTAACAGGAAGCGTACGCGTCGTGCCTTCTGCTGCAGGCAGGGCTGAGTCTCCATCCCCCCGTCGCCCCCCGTGTCCCCACGTCCTCCCTGTGCCCCCACGTCCCCCCCGCTCACCTGCCTGAGGATCTGGGCTGCCATCAGGTGGCTGCAGTCGAAGATGATGCGGAACTCCCTGCCCCGCTTCATCTCCTTCAGCAGCGGCCGCGCATCGTCCGTGTCCAGCGGCAGCTGACGGATCTTCAGGCGGATGTTGTAGCGTGACGGGGCCATGATGAGCTCCTGCAGCCGGATGAGGCCTTCAGGCATTGCACAAAGACAAACCCAGAGCGTTACGGGACGGGCTGCCCCTGCCCTGCAGGCGGGCATCAGTCGTTTCCTTCTGGTCACTATGGTACGCAGTCAAGCCTTTCCTCCCCGCCCTGACTGCTAAAGGTCTATCAAACTGAAGGCGTGCATCAATCACTAAAAAAACCCAAATGAGCAACAAAAAAGAGCCCACAGAGATGTACAGAGTGGTTCTTGTGGGGCAGGATGGCTTCTCCTGGTGCTTTCCCACAGAGTTGGGTGGGAAGAGGGGAACGGGAGTGCTCCCATCTCTGTTGGTCATCTCTGTCATGTCTGTTGTCACACTGCTTTTTCCTTAAGCAAATACGCCCTTGAGGAAGGACAGGCAGTGATAATGATCTACATGACAAATTAAAATCCACAGTATTTATCAATGCACAACAGCCAAAGAAAAAAAAATGGAAATGCACTTAGATTTATGAATAGTGTGGCTCGTAGCGGGCACTTAATCACAACTTGTAACCGTCTCATTGTCCTCAGAATTCATCCCTGTTTTATGTGGAAGGTACAAAGCTGTGCTGAATGCAGCTGAGCGGGAGCTATTGGTATCTTGTGCTGCAAGGAGGAGCTCAGCAGATGCCTATCGCAGGCAGGAAAAGCAAAGCAAGTCCTCGTGCGTAGTAGAAGTGCACTAGAATATGCCACGAAGGGAACATACTGTGACCCACATTTGCAAAACAGGAATGTCAAACTGTGTTCTCATCAGCCCTCCCCTAAAGAAACCATTTGGTTTAGTGGAATGAGGTTGGACAGGCTCTCCAATGTGTCTTTTGTTTCTGCTCTTTTTTTTTTCTCTTAATCCATAGCGCTGTGCAGCGCTTTGCTTTGTTTAACCATCAGCAGCATTCTTTTAAGTGAAAAACTTTGTCAGCTGTTTTTGTACAGAATTAGACAGAAAACAAAAAACTTTGCAGCACTGCCTTTGCTTTTAGCTGGGAAAGTGCATCCCCAATGGCAGCCACGTTGCCAGGCTGGGCACTGCCCCAGAGCACTGATCCCCCTCATCCCCCTGTCCAAGCCCCAGCTTCCATGCACCCAAGGATGGAAAGCTCCAGAAGGGACCCCAGGGTGCTCTGCACACCGAAACATTTGGCTTCCACAAGGGTTCCTTAGAAGAGATCCTAACTGTGCCCCACAACAAGACACATCCCGGATTCCTCCTTTCAAAGCACCTCCTTCACCTACCTGTGCTGTCATCGTAAACCACGGTGGCTGACCTCCACTTCAAGTACTGCACCAGGTCCAGAATGGCGTGGCTAAGGGAAGCGTAGTCGGGATACAGGTTGACATAGAAAGTGTCCTTGTTATCCAACGGGTGGTGCTTCCAGCGGAGCTGGATGTGTGGCACCTCCAGGGCATTGCAGATGGACTGCACGGCGTTGGTGCAGGAGCCTTGGGATGGTCCAAATATTGCTACGACGCCGAGAGCCAGCTGGTCACAGGCTGCAAAGGGGNACTGGGGGCACAGACAGGCTGAGCCGTGGAGATGCTGAAGACGTTGCCTACGTGTGGCCAGAAGGCCACTCGAGCACTCCTGCCTCTTTGGCTTCCTTTCTGCTGTGGGGATGGGCTGTGCTCTGGGGCTGACACCCGCTCAGAGCAGCTCAGGAAAAGGATTTCCATTGATCTGAGATGAATATGCTCCGGAGGGTAATTACTGCTTAATGGGAGTGGGGACGGGGGCTGTTAGGGCCGTGTTGGGTACGAGCACAGAAATGGTCAAAATTGCCCTGACAAATGCATTTTCCCATCAATTTTAATAGAGTTTCTTTTCTGCGAAATAATGCTTCCCCTAGCTCTGCTGGAGCTTTCACCGGGAAATTAAAGCAGAAACAACTGCATTTAGGGCTGCAGGCATTTTTTTGGGGGGGAAAAAAGCTGCTGTAGTTGTTCACAGGAACAGATTATTCCTCAGTTGCCTCTGCAGCCTCCCTCCAAATCAAAGGGCAGCACGAGGCTTTGTGGCAGCTCCGTTTCATTGCACGGCGTTAGGAAAGCAGCTGCTGCCCTGGAAGAAAGGAAGCTGACATTCTGCACTGGGGACGTCTGAATTGCTGGGGATACGATGAAATAAACCAGCTCCCCAGCTCCTGAAAGGAGCTTTGTGAGGACAAGAGGAGGAGTGGCTGCCTCGTGGCAGTGCCTTTGGATCCGGACACTGAGCCCCCAGCCACGGGGAGCACGTCGCACGCTCACCTTTCTTGGTGGCTTCAAAGCTGTCGTGGAAGTGTATCCTCTGGATGTCGTAGGTCAGTGTCGTGTTGGGCAGCAGCGTCCTGTTCCTGTTGATGATGTTGGCAGAAAATCGGAAGGCTTGCTCCTCGGCGCTCATCACCTGCGTGTTGGGGCCATCGGTGTACTCAAAGATTCCTCCTGGAAGACAAAAGGAGCGGGATGGAGCCACGCCGTTGGGGTGGTATTGCAGCAAGGGTGAGAAAACACAGATGGAGCTGTGCCATCGGCATTGCACAGGCTGCAGCAGAACCGTGGGGTGACTCTGATCACTGGGGGTTTGTCAGGCTCTGGTCCAGGGCAGCGTTCAGTGTCAGCTCCTCAGGGCAGCAGGGGACAAGTCTGAAGTCTTGGAATATCAGTGTGTGGCACACCGTGGGAGCAGGGCCGGCCCTGGGGAGGAGTGCCCTTCCATCGTTCCTCATGTTTGCTCTTCCACATCCTTAATTCAGACCAGCAGGGATCCGCCTACCCCACAGCATATCTGCTCAATAATGCACGTCTGTGCTGCGTGCTTCCCCGTGCTCAGGAGTTGTTCGTGCTGTTACACCTCCCCAAGGGCAGTGAGCTCATGTCGTGGCGTCGCCGGGCTCCTTGGTTCCGGATCTCTAAGTCTTGTCCTCAATTCCCTGCTGACAGACAGCCAACCTAATGGAAGCGACTCGGGGTGGCCATCAATTATGCACTTGTACATCGTTGTGGGCACGGCCCCACGCACAAACCCCGCTCGGTCTTATTAAAAAGTAAACCAAAATAATTAATGGATGAGCGAGATAAGCAAGTGCAACTGGTAACAGATGGGCTCTGGGTTCGTTAGCGGAAAGAAAATCTTCCTTTTCAATTTAAGGTGGACCTAAAGGATTTCGTGACAGACATTTGAGTCATTCACTGAATGGCTCCAGTGGGAAAAAATATTTTGGATCGCAGTAGTAACATGAGCAACAGGGGAAGGAGTAAGGAGAAGGTTCTGGAGACCCGTTTCAATCCCATGCTATCTCCAAGGAGTTATGTATGACCAGTCTGGAACACCCAGCAGTGTAGGCTGGTGGCTGTCCCAGAGCCTCGTGCTCTCTGATCTGCTGAAACCTCTGCTTACTGACTGCTGCATGGACATGGGCTCATCCCCATCAGCCTGAACTCACTGGCAGCTCGTCCAGGTTTCAGCAGGGTAGAGAAGGTTCTTACTCAGTATTACACCAGAAACAATAAACAGGAATAAAGTGAGCACGAGGTTCATCGTTTCTGTTCAAAGATTTACTGCCCAGAACATTGTAGCAAAGGATTTTTTGTTTTCCAGCATCATCCCGGAATGATAACTGGGTTCGTGTAACATCGATCACCCAGCAGCTGACACGAGGCCCAGAGCTTTCAGAGTTCCTCTGAAGCACGTCTTATTAGGGCAGAGTACAGCAGGTCTGCCTATGTGGATTACTGCTGCTTGAGCCCAAATAAATTCCCATTCCAGACATCCAATTGGATATAATAGGTTTTTTGACAGAAACAGATTTTCCGTGCAACCACCCAATAGCTTGAATTTAGTACCAGGCAGAGAGAGCAGGCAGGCAGGAGCCATATATTTCTGGCTGCTCTGCTGGGTGCTGCAAACTGGGACGTGGTGGAGTTGGTGCTGGCAGAGGTGCACTGCACTGCACGCTGCCTCTCTCCTGGCTCCGGGTCTCTCCTTCAGATACATTCATTGCAATCATTATTTAAAGAGCCTAATAACCGGCTTGGAACAGCTGATTAATGCATAATCTTCATCATGATTACATAGCATAACTGGCATTAATTTGAAAAGGCAGCTAATTATGAAAATAATTGTTGCAGCTTTTCCATTTGAGCGAAGTGGAGATGATTTGTGCTGCGGCGTCGGCTTGGAGATCACGGGGTGATGGGGGACCCCCTGTGCCCCTCAGTGCAAAGCTGGGCAACGTGCTGCAGGGCTCCAGTGAGCAACCTTACACTGAGCAGCACAGGGAAGTCAGCACAAGGTCTGAAAACTGCACATTCACCCTCAAAATGAATGTAAAGTGGCCTCTCCCAAGGTTGCACGTCCACACCAGAGAGCTGAGAGCAGAGGGAGCTCGGAGGGGACTGTCACCTCTGTGGGGTGAGATAGCTGCAGGGGGAAAGGAGCTGTGGTGGAACACGGAGAGCCAGCGGGCTGTGAAAAGCCGACAGCAAATCAGCTTCCACTTTTATATACTTATAAAGCACTTTTATCAGAGACTGTAAAACCAAAGGCCCTCTGGTGTGGCCGCCTCTCACTGAACCACTTCTGCCTCCACCTGTTGTTGCTGGAGTTATTTCCAACGTCGGGGAGATCTGTGGCTGCTGCTCCCCAGTCTGGGGCTGGCGGCCTTTTCCCGGAGCTGCTCTTTGTCTCTGCAGATCACAGCACTGTGCTGAGTTTGGGGGTGCTGGCAGCACCCGATGCCACTGTGCAGTGTCCCACAGAGGTTTGGAAGGCATTTGCCACACAGTTTACCCAGGAAGACACCATGCTGCTCCCAGGCAATGGCACACAGGTCCACCTTGCAGTGCTGTAGGCTGTTGGTGCACACTGAGGTTCAGTCTGTGCTTGTTTTCACATTTTTTTCCCCCCCAAAACCTTCTTTTTGTACCACCTTTGGTACGATGGGAACCAGCTCTGATGGGAGATGCCTCTCCATCCTCAGCGCTCGCTGTGAGCAGCTGGTGGTGGAGCAGAATGGGGAGTGCAGGATGGGGGGTGGGTGGCAGTGCAGGATGCTGGGTGGGCTCCAGGCACTGCAGCTCTGTGTTTTTCTGCACTGTCTGGGGGGAGGCACAAGGAGTGATGGCTATTCCCACTGTTAACTTCTGACTTCTTGGAGTTCAGGTGTCAATCACCAGTCAGGTTAAGTAAATGTTTGTCTTTTCCCTTTAGAGTAGGCTAATTGCTCTCCTGAGAACGTCAATCAGCAAATGAGAAAGCACACTAATTAGGATCTGCTTCGTGTCTTTATTATTTTGTGTTACTCGATCTGAGTGAATGGACACCGACACTGCTGCTGGGGTGGGAGCTGAGCAGCAACTCGTAACGAGAACCCAAAGCAAAATGAGCTCCAGAGCTGAGCCCAAACTGTGCTGAGCCCACGACTGGGGATGGTGGGAACCCTGGCCCCATCTCTGCTTCACCATCTCAGCACTGCATGGGCTGGATGCAGTCAGAGCTGTTTTCAGCTTTGCAAGAAGGCGGGTCAGGAAAGTCAGAGCGGTTCAGATTTTCACTTTCTCCCCTCTCCCCCTTTTTAACAAAACAAACAGCTCCATCCTCAGCAAGATCTTCCTCCAGCCCTCGGTGCGGAGTGCGATCTCTTCTTCTACTCCGTACAAAATCGTGCAGTTATTTAGCTCTGAAGAACAACCATTCCGATAACACTTCTCTCTCCCCCGCTGACAGTGTTGTTAACACATTTAGACAGCTTTCTGACAGCCTTTCCGTGTGACATCCTGGCAGAAGAGCTCGGTTTGAAATCGCTCTCTCTGGGAGCTTAGTGCAGGAGCTTCTGCCTCCCCTCGCCCTGCACCCGTGGGCTGTGTGTGCTGGACCAGCACTTCATCCCCTTCTGCTGTGCTCTGTTTGGGGATGACATGAGTGCAGGGCCGGGCCTTGCACATCTCTTGGCTGTGCCTCCTCTCGGGGAGGTTTGGCTCTTACTGGGAACGGTGCAGCGAGAGGACAGCACTGCCCTGCTCCACGCGTCCCCAGGGCTGTGTCTGAGCCCTGAGGGAGAAATGGGGAAGCACCTGTGGGAAGTAAAGGGGAGCTCTCCGAGGTTGTGCACTGAGGATGGAGCGAGCACAGTCATGGAGTCACAGCATCATTCAGGCTGGAGAAGCCCTCTCAGAACCCCACGTCCAACCCCCCCATGTCCACATATCCCCTCAATGCCACATCCCCGCGGTTCTGATCACCTCCAGGGATGGTGACCTCAGCACTCCCTGCACAGCCTGTGCCAACACATAACCTCTCTTTGAGAAGGAATTTCTCCTGCTATCCAATCTGACTTTCTCCTGGTGCAACTGGAGGCCTCTACCAGGACTGCCCACTCAGCACGTGGCCGCTGCCAAACACGATGGGAACAACAAAATGCAAAGGCAGTATCGCTAAAAAGAGCCCACCCCCCTCCAATCCCTGCTGTGGGACCTGGAGGTGATGCCAGCATCGGCTCTACCCTCATTGTGCAGTGCGGGGACAGCCAGGTATCTGCTGAGTAACGCCGGGGAGATGAATTGGAGCAGAAAACAAAGTGTGTGCAATAGGTGTCCCGCAAGGAGGGATTTCCTCCTGCCAGGGCAACTCGCCCAGCTCGGCACCGAGCCGCACAGCACAGCTCCCAGGAGACGGCGTCTCCCCCTTTCTTCTTTCTGCTATTAAATATGCACAATCTTATTTCATTTGCACTGTATTAGGTACTCCATGTCACAAGGGGTGACATCCTTCTCCTATGGATAAGCCGTTTAACGGATGAGCAGTCAAGTGGCAAAGAAATACATTATTAATGTTTCTGGTTAAATTAACTGATTAAGGGCACTGTAGTAAAATGTATGTATCAGCACTTTAGCCTCACTAAATGAGAAATTAATGGAATTTGGCTGTGAGGAGTAGATCCAGGAGGGATGAGGGGCTGTGCCCAATGGGACTCCCACAGGGAACTACGGGGATGCATTCAACTCCGTGTCCCCAGCACTGGGCTGTGACAGGGGGACTGAAGAGGTGGGGGGCTCCTGGTGCACCAGGGCACTGCAGGGACACAGTGGGTCGTTTGGGGGCTGCTGCAGCTCCTGGCACTGCTCCTCGTTTGCATGGGGTGAGCTCTGTGCCCTCACAGCAGCCGCGGCCAAGAGCGGATCAAAGCGCTGAGTGGAGATCAAAGGCCTTCTGCAGTGCTACAGCAGAAAGGAATTAAGTGAGCAACAGATTTCCTAATGATATTTACATTTCTCATTTGCATAGTACATGCTTAAAATGAAATGGGCATTTTTGTTTCTTAAGCAGGCTCAATTAATTAATTAAAAAGAGAAAGGTGTCATCTTGGTCTCCTGGGAGTAGATTCCATCAAAGTAAAGGCGATGGAAATGCCAGGAAGCATCAGGTTTAGCCAGTGCAGTGTGGCACAGCTGATGGGTGCAGGGGGCAGCAGAGATGGGTGCAGGTGGGAGCAGAGCTGGGCACAGATTGGGGTCTGAGCAGCACTACTCAGAACTGGGAGTGGGACACACTCAGAGGTGTCCCATACTGCAGAGAAATCTGAAATAAAACCCAATTAAAATCAGAGTAACTGCGTGTTAATTAAATTCCTCTTAAATATTCATCGCGAGGCCCCAGCTAATAAATGTTAAAACCCACCTGGCATGTAGCATGCAATACGAGGCTTAAGGAATCCAAATTAAATCCTACAGTTCATTCACAATGTAACCAAATAACGGCAGTCAATTGTTTCTGATTCTCCCGTGGATGCCTCCAAAAATGGGCTCTGCTCGTTCGGCGCGGAACAGCAAAGGCGGTTCTGCAAATATTATGACATATTGTTTGTCATCTGCCCTAAATATTTAACAGTTCGGTTTTGCAAGATTGTTGTACCACCTGCTGAGGATTTGCTCCCGATAGATAGGGAGTTTGATTGACAAACTGAGCTCCATTGTGGAGCTGAAAGTCCCGAACCCATAGTGGGGCTCTCCAGGTTGGTGCCTTGTCCTCTCCCCTGACCCCCCTCCTTTTAAAAGAAAATGTTGTGAAAGGAGAAAAAAGGCCAGAGCACTCTTGAAAGATGGTTTCTGCTGCATCCCCTCTGCTCTCTGCCCAAACCCCTCTGTGGGGGAAGAGATGCAAGCTCTGTAATAGATTTCAGCAGGTCTCTCTGTGATGGAGCTGCGGTGCTCGGGGCGGGCAGAGGTGTAACGGGCTGATTTAGGGCCCTATTTCAGCCCTTACATCTTCTGCTTTAATGGGGTTAAACAGAGAGAGAGGCTAGAAACAAAACAGGCTGTGTGTGTCCCCATAGGGTGTGGGGCTGCCCCGCTTGGGATGGTGACCCACGGATCTCACCGGGCTGCTCTGTGAGCTCGCCGTGTGCAGATGTTTTTACCAATGGTGATTTTCTTATCCTTTATATATATCTATGTATCTTTTTTTCCATTTCTTAACTGTTGATTCTGAATGCCCAGGGTATTTACGTCCGGAAGATTTGCAGACTTAAAAGCAGCACTTGATTCTGGGGAATGAAAGAAAGAGAAGGGAGTGACAGAAGGGTCTGAGCTGGTAAATGCTTTCCTCGTTTCCCCGTCCTGCACTCTCTGTTTGCAGACCTCACACGAAGCAGAGGGATGTGCCAGGAGCTGCAGCAGAACTTGAGTGTCCTACAAATGATCAGAATAGGCCAAAAAAAGACCCTTGCCCTTTGAGAGAGGAGAACAGGACACGTGGCAGTGCCCAGAACCCATCCGTGCCCGCTATGGTGGTGGGAGAGCTCCTCTGAGCTGACCCTGGCCCAAAACTTGGGGGCTGTGTGGGTGCTCGGTGCTGTGTTGCTGCATGATGGCTCCCCAGGGATGGTATTGATCTAATTAACAGAGCTAATTAACGAGATGCAATGCACTACTGTAATGAGCGTTGTGAGGCAAACACTGCTGCAGGGGGCTGGGCAGTGCTGGGGTGGGTTAACGTGGTGAGGGTCACATGCTGTGTTACAGCTGCTGTGTGTGGGGGTCTGCACTGCCCACCTGGGGTCTGCACTGCTCTGCACAGTGCACATGGGGTCAGACATCGCAGATGGGGCTGTGAGAACAGAGCTGCCTCGACACTGAAGTGACCACCTCCTGCTTTTCCCAGAGTGGACTTTTTTCCCTGCAGTTTCCTTCCTTTTAGAGGAATCACTGTTTCCTCTGTTGGGCGTAAGGGGTCTGAGAATGGCCTGAGTTGGATGGAAAAGAGGATTGCTGGGAGTTGGGTGAACTCGGGAGGAAAGGCTGCATGTGGGTGGGAGGTGCAGAGGGAGCATGGGGTGCAGCGAGCTGAATTTGGCTTCAATTAAACAGCATTCAAGAGAGAGGGATGCAGGAAAGCTGGGAGTGAAGGCAGCCCACTGCCCAACCCATCCACGTGCAGTGCCCAGGGGTCTTCTCCTCCCCATGGTGTGTCTGTGGAGAGTGGGCGGGCTGCGTGAGAAGCACACAGTGTTGGGTAAAACAGTTCTCCTCCTTCTCCTCCTCCTCCTCCTCCTCTTCCTCCTCTTCCTCCTCCTCCATATGCGCTGAGCCCAGAGACCTGAACCCCTCTTATCCCCTGAAACCCAGCGATGCCATCAGTCCCATAGTGCTGAGCAAGAGAGCGTGACATGAATGCACAGAGCGGTCCACATGAAAGCAAATTTGGAGAGATAAGGTTCTGCTGTGACGCAGAGCATCTTTATTCTTGGCGGGTGTGATATATTTAAAGGCTGTTTGGAGAAGGGGCTTCTGGCACCTCCTAGCCCAGTGCTATGTGGGAGCTGGATCTCGGATGCTCAGCAGACAGAGGGCTCCTCCTGCGGGTGCCCCCTCGGCCCCAGCTTCCCACGCAGGGAGGGGTGGGCAGGGACGTGGTTCCCTCTCAGGCAGCAGCTCACAGGAAGCACGGTGTGAATTATTTTGCTTCTTAAATGCTGTTTGTGGAAATACTTCAAGGCCTGACCTCAATCTCATCTCACCAGACAATGAGTCGGAATAACCCCACTGCTCAGCGTTTCGCTGGGCTTTGTACAATAAAGAGAACGCTGTGGCTTTATAGTTGAAAGAGGCAAAACGACACCAGCTATCGACAGCAAGGGGGGAAGGAGTGGGTTTGAAATCTGTTTGCAGGTGGTAGAATCGAGGCTCAGAAGGATGGGGTCTCTGTTCAGGATCACAGATCTGAGCCCGGCTCAGCGTGGGCTCCATGTGAGCTCTGCTGCTGTCCCACAGCCCATGGCAGGACCGGGGCAGTGCTCCTCCTCAGGGCCATCCCCTCCCATTTGTCCTTTCAAAAGGAAACTGCTGTTACGTGCTCTCCTGGTGGGCTGCAGAGTGAATGGAACAGGCAGCACAGAGCTGCACAGTACGGCCTCGTGGTGCCGTGCCACCAGGAAAGCATTTGGAAATTCAGGGGGAGGAAAAGGTCTCAGGTCCACTCTGCAGGAACTGTGGGTTTGTGCTGCCTTTGAGCTCCCGTGAGCATCTTTTAGACACTGAAAGCCTTCAGCTGACGAAAGGACAGATATTCCCAGGGTAGAAATCTGTTCCTGTTATCCTTATCAGCCAACATCTAGCTCCCTTCTGTGCTTTACCTGCCAGCAGCAGCTAAAAATCCAACTGACATCCACGTGCCCTGCGTGCTGCGGGTGGGCTGCTCCTCCTGGGCTCCATCCAGAGCACCATCACCTGCAGCACCACTGGGCTGAGCACTGTGCCTGCTCTCCAGGGCCACAGCACCAGGCAGAGCACAGCCCACTCTGGGCTGTAATTGCTTTTCTCAGGTGGAATAGCAATGGGAACAGGGAACGAAACTGCTGCCATGTTAGCACTTCAGCCGCTGGGGGGATCGCTTATTGCTCCTAAAATGCAGTTGGGGACTGGGGTGAGGGGCTGAGCTGGGGGTGCTCGGCTTCTGCTCGCAGCCACTTTTATTTTTAGACAACAGCTTCTGCAGCTTTGAGTGTTTGTTGTCCCTGAGCAGCGAGGAGCTGAGCAGGGAAGGAGAAGTGGTGCTTGGTATTGAGTCCCTGGTTTCAGGCAGGCGTTGAAGGCATTGAGCAAAGGGTAAGAAGGGGAATTATTGGTCTGACTGGTGAAGCAGAGCCCTCTGGTACTGAACTCTCTGCAGCTTTTCTCTCCAACAACATTTTCAAATGCCTGTGTGTCCTTCCAGGTGTGTGAGCTCAGACAGCAGCTGCTTTGCGAGCACATCCAGGGAGCTGGAAGGCAGCAGGGCAGTGGGGGAGGTGGCTGTGCTTGTAGCTCAGAGCTGTAGCAAATGCATCAGAACTTCTGGAGATTAGACCCAGGCCAAGAGCCGAACTCTCAGATCAGACAGGAGTGCACAGTGCAGCAGAGATGAGAATTTCTTGTGCCTTCCTGCCTGCTGCACTGGGGACACAGTCAGTGAGCTTAGAAAAGCCCTCTCAGATCCCCAACTCCAGCTCAACCCACCTCCCTGTTCCCACTCACCATGTCCCCAAGTGCCACACACATCCCCACTGTTCTGAGCACCTCTGGGGACACTGATTCACCACTCCCTGGGCAGCCCATGCTGCTGCATCACTGCTCTTTGAGAAGACATTTCTCCTGATATCCAACCTGATACTGATATTACTGAGTAGCATGAACTGAAGCACAGGTAAAGGGTTACTGATTGAGGTGGTAGGAGAAACCCATATCTACTTTTTAAATCCAAACTTGCCCTTTTCATGGGATGCAGTATTTCAAGGCTACTGTTGGATTTCTACACCCGTGGGGCTGCTGCTGTGCACCCACCCCCTCCAGCCTGGGTGGGCAGCAGCCCCCATCCCTGTCCCCTCCTCTGCCATCTCCCAGCATACCACCACGCTCACCTCTCACACTTCTGATAGCCATAATCCTCCTCTATATTGTAGTAATTAAGTGCTTGCTTCCCCAAAAACATGAGTCAATTTGGGTGCACTCAAGCTTGTGTGCTCAGCTTTCTGCATTCGGTCGGCTCTTCCCGAAGCGTTCACACTGAGCTAACACATTTTTTTTGTTCATGCTTTCAAATGGAGATGAAAATAATGCATTATCTCGGAGACAGCAGGCTTCGTGAAACCCCAAATCCTGCTGGTTCAGCCCCTGCTCCTGCTTTGTGTAGCTGAGCCTTAATGCAGTAATGACACTGCAATATGCTCCGGGAGGAGTGTGGAAGCCCTAATGGGATTAGCACGCCGTGCTCTTCATTCTGGCTGAGTTCTCTGAGCCCACGGGATCCTGTCTGAGCTCCATGCCTTGCTGCTGAAACAAGTATCCGGGTCTGGAGCATAGACTTGGGCTTTGGGTTGGTTATGGGAGCATCAAGCAGTAAACCCTCAGAGCAGGCAGGGTCTGTGGTGCAATGCCTTGAAAGGTGGTTGTGGTGAGGGGGGGTCGGCTTCTGCTCCTGTGTAACAGCAGTGGGATGAGAGGGGATGGCCTCAAGTACCAGGGGAAAAAGGTTGGATATTGGGAAACACAGAGCTGTGGGGTCACTGTCCCCTGAGGTGGTCAGAGCCGTGGGGATGTGACACTTGGGGTCATGGGCAGTGGGCTGGGGGCTCTTAGCAGGGTTCTGCAACCTCAGCGATCCCGTGGTCTCCCCAGTGCTCACTCACCACCAGTGGAAACAATGCTGCCTTTTCCACAAGAGGGGAAAAAAGCCCATTTTTCTCAGCTGTGCTGAACCGTTCTGTGAGCTGTCCTTCTACTGAGCAGTATCAGACACTGAGAGCTGCTGCTGCTCCTGCTCTGATTACAGATCTGTGCTGGTGCCAGGAGCAGTGCTGGAAACAACGGGGCCAATTAGCTCCTGGGGCTCTCCTGCCACCTTTGAAGTCTGCGCTTGAGATACTTTATATATAAACAGTCTGAAATAACAGTGCAGGATGTGGCTTCTTCACTGTGAGTCAGCAAAGTGTTTCCTTAAACACTGCCGGAGTGTGCAGAGGGGTCTGTGGGCATCTCAGCTCCCAGAAGGGACCGTGCCAGCCACGAGGACACCTGGGGACCTGGCTTCATCCCCAGGGTATGAGATGCTCGTACTGCAATCAGCTGTGGCTCTGCTTGCTCCTCATTAAACAGCGCTGAATAGTGCGGGCTTCTGGCAGCTCCTGTAGGGCTGTGCCCACTGATTAATGAGCACCAGATGGATTGAAGGTCACCCCCGTGTTCTCCGTGGGGGTATGAAAATAAACCCTCAGATGTCCTTTCCTTGAGGCGTTGTGCAGAGTGCCCAGGGCAGAGCCATAAGAGCACCACGATGTTGCAGCACAGTGATTATGGGCATCCTCAGGGAGAGAAAAAGTGGGAATGGGGCATGGGAGGGCCGGGGTGTGTCCTGGGGAGGTGCTGAGAGAGCCACGCTGCGAGGAGGAGCTGGAGGACATTCAGCTGTGAAATGATGGGGGGAAAGGGGCTGTCTGTGTAACTAGGGAGCTGCTAAAGCAACACACCGAAAGGGAAACATAAAGCTCGGAAATTGGGTGATAAATCTCTGCCCTCATCAAAGAAGAGAAGGTTCTATTGGGAAATAACCTTCTAAAACACAACAAAGTGGGATTTACAGTCCAATTAAAAATGCACAAATAGGAGAAAGACAACCCCGGATACTTTTCTTCCTGCTTTAGGGAGAATGCAGGGAGAATGCTGGAGGATCTGCTGCCACAGCCCGAACAAGGCTGAAAATCCGAATGGAACAGCCTAGGGCTCAATGACAACAGATTGCCATCGTAAAGCAGCAGCACAGGGCTGAGAGCAGGTCAGGAGAGAGGCTGTGAGCAGAGCATGGCACCGTGGGGCTGCACAGGAGGGGTCCCACGGCAGCGCTGTGGTGGGGAAAGAAGGGAAACGCGTGGGGCCGTGGGGCTTTGCACACCGCTGCTGTCAGAAATGCTCCTGAAAACTCAAGGCAGCTTCTGCATGAGCAACAAGCGCCGTGCTGGCCACACAGACCATCTGGAGCTCCCTGCGGGGATTCAATAAACTCCTTCAAATTGCTTCAGACGTTTTCCACTCTCTCCACTCATTTTATGCGCAGAGTTCAGCGAGGCACCGTTTCCTGCTCGAGCACCACTTGTCACTGACGTTCGGCTTGGTTTTGCTTCTCCTCCGCACCGGATCCGTGCACCCTGCCCCTGTGGCACCGTGCTGCGGGCACCCTGCGTGCCGTGGGGCTGCCCCACAGGTTGTGCAGCGTGGACCTGCTCCCCGCCTCTCCCTCTGAGCTGCATTTTGCTGCGTGCTCCCCGTGCTGCCCGCAGCCGTGGTCGCTTTCCACCCCACGTTGGTTGCCTGTCGTCAGGCAGGGCATGGCCACGGCAGCGAGCGATGATATAAAAATAAGCATCAGGCTGATTATTGGCTTTGTCTGCGCTTTGCAACCAGATGCTCCATTGTCTGTTGAGCCTGCTCTCCAAATCTGCAGACGTGTCCGTGGTATTTCAGATCTGCAGACGCTCTCTTGTGTCTTAATTTTTCAAGTGTACCCTTGAAAGTTCCCTAACAGATGCACCCTGCGTGCTGCCTGCTGCTGCTTCTCCCCCAGCACACTCAGCAGCAACCTGAGGCTGCAGGAGCTTTGTTTGCCACAAAAGAGCATCCACCCCACCTCTGTGCAAAGCAGACAGGAGCTTGTCTCACAGCCCTCCCTGCTGGTGCTCAGGGATTTGTCTCCAGGAAGGAGAAACTTCGCTTTGGGCCCTCCTGGGTCTGATGGTTTTCTTCTGCAGTGTGGAGGTGTGGTGGATGTGCATGGAGACAGCCATGGGTAGGCTGGGTGGGGTCCTGAGCACCTGATATAGGTGTCCCCGTTCACTTCAGGGCACTTGGGTCAGATGGCTTTTAAAGGTATATCAGGCTGAAGAGGTACAGAATGTACTTGGAAGAGAAATCACACATGCCTGAGCTGGGGGCAACACTGACTGCAGAAATAATCCCAAATCCGTCTTTGTTCTGCTCCTGAAATAACCACACAGCAAAGTTTCCAAGCACCGTGGTGATACACATCTCTTCCCTGAGCTCCTCAAAGGATGAACGCTCCTTTTGTCGTCCCCTGCTGAGGTCACATAGGCTACAGCACAACAGCACACCTCAGCTTTCAACAGCGTTTGCAATTAGCACCAAAATCTAATGAGGATGTGCCACCGTGGGTATTCTGCTGCCACTGGACTTAGTGGAGATGCAAACATCAGATGCAGTGTCCTCAGAAAGTCAGCAGGAAGGGCCTCTCGTGTCTTCTGCTGCCAGGGAGCGTGGAGATGTGGCACTGGAGACATGGCCGTGGGCATGGTGGGCTGGCTTGGGGTTGGACTTTTACCCGCTGCTCCTTTTTACCCACACGAGTGCATTCTGATGATTGCGTTTGTTATTAATTATTTTAATAATTAATGTGTTCTGAGGGCTGTGGAAGCCTGGCATTGCTGTGCCCATAGGGGCAGCCCTCCCATTGCTGCTGCACCGATGGTGGCGGCGTTCAGTCCTCTGCAGACACAGTCCTGCACAGAGCTGGCACTCTCTGTTCTGACAAAGCGAGCAGATAAAGGAAGAGCAAAGCTTTTCCATACAGAGCAGGTTCCCAGGGCTCCTCAGCCCCACTGCTGCTTGTCTGCAGTTGCAGCATGCTGGAGAGCTCGGGGAAGGACCCAGAACCCCTGTACCTCCCTGCCCCACGCCTTGGGGAGCAGCTGAAGGTGGCAATGTGCTCGCCAGGCACAGCTCAGTAAATGCAGCTGTCTGCAAAGCGATGGGGCGTGAAATCTGTTCTTACAGGTGTGCCATAAAAAGGGTCACCCCGCATGCGTACGGGTCAGGTGGCAGCAGAAGAGCTCTTTGCACATCTTTCTTAATGGAACGCTTCGCGGGGAGAGGGCTCTTCGCAATTAATCTGTATTGATGGGCGCAGCGCCTGCGTGCACTTCTCGCTTTCGTTTGGGGAAGATGCTGGCTGCAGGTGTCGGGTACCCAGCAGCTCCTCGCACGGTGCTGAACAGGACAGCAGCGCTGCGTGGCCGACACCGAATGCCTGCACTGGGCTCCATCAGCAGCAAGGAGCTGCTGGGAAAAACTCACTTCAAACGCAACGGGGAATGCAGTTGGAGAGCAGTGTATTAGATTTGTGCCCTGGGAGAGCGAGCGGAGGAGGGGAGCTGTTGTTATTAAGCGTCCCTCCAGCGTGGACTGCCCCAGAGTGAATGCACGCGGGTGATTCAATTGGAAGTAATGCTTTCAAAGCCGGGATGCATCTATTCCCACCGACCTTAATGATATTATTTAGCACCCCACTATTATACTGCTTCAAGAAATAAGATGCGCTGCCTGATAAATATGGGGGAAGAAATTGATCCGGGTGGAGGAAATATGTACAGAGCAGCAGTGGGAACTGGAGCAGCTGTGCCACATCGGTGCGTTTCCTCTGAACACCTTTTTCCAGCATCAGCACGGCGTGCTTTAAGACATGCTGAGCTGTGTTCTGTCCCCACTTAGCAGGGACAGCACGTTGTTTTTCGTGTAAAGACCAGAAAATATGTAGCAGAGTCCATTCTGCCTATTGCTTCTGCAGTGAGCAGCTGCACTGTGTTCATCTCCTGGTGTCCCACTGATGCATTGGCTCGTGGTGGGATGGCAGCTCTGCCCATCTGCAGTGCTGACCATGAGCATCTGACCGGGATGGATTCAGCATTTTGTATACATTTTCTACTTTACCTCGCTTCTGCTTTATGTCCATTGTTACCCGTTTCATGTCCTTTTCCATTTCTTTATGCTTTTGGTGCTGTATTTGCTTTTTTTCTTTCTTTTTTTTTTTTTCTTTCTGTTTCTTTAATTTTATTACTGGCTTCAGTTCAGAAATAAAGCGGGATGGGCTCTGGGCCAAAGCTGACTTCTCCTCTGATTTGCCAAAGTAAGTATATTTCCACAGTCGAGTAAATTCTCGGAACTCCCACATTTCTTGCACGCTTCGCCTTCTACATTTTTTCCCAAAGGTTCTGGGGACAAGGCATCTTGCTTTTGGAGCCCCAGGCTCTGCCACCTGCTGCTGTGCTCCTGCCCCAGCACTTCTGAGCAGCTTTTCCCTTACCCAGACAAGACTGGAGCCCGGGCAGCCCACGAAGTCCTTGCACAGCCCTCGTGCAGCTCTCCCTGCTGCCCGGGAGCTGCGGGCAGCACTCCAGCAGCCACAGTGTGGGGATTTAAGAGCAGTGGTCGCAGGGTCCTGGAGCACCTGGCTCCATTTTCCCTGCTCTCTGCAAGCAGTGCTGTTCTGAGCAGCGCAGCAGTTCCTGGAATCTCAGGCACAGGCTGAGATTGCGGTGTTTTTAAGCCGTAATGAAAAAGGTAATTTTCCCAGGCTCCCTGCAATCTCCGTCATTGGGAAGGCATTTTGTGCAATTTTCGGTACTGCCTATAATCTTCCACCCGGAGATGATAGCATGCTGCCGAAGGCCTTTGAACCCCACAGAGCTTTGGGCTCCAGAGGAGGGAAAGAAGTGTGGCCGTGGCGGTGCCAGCCCTGCCCTGCACTCACTGTGCTGAGCAGCCACGAGAGGGGTGGGTGTGTGCACAAAGAGTGAACCCTCCAAATGTCTTCGAGGCCTTCAGTCAGGTTGGATGTTGGGAACAATTCGGATGATGTATTGATGCCCAGGGAGCAGGTCATCAGCCCTGCAGGTGTTCAGAACCAGGGGGGATGTGGCACTTGGGGGGCATGGTCAGTGGGCACAAGGGGGTGGGATGGGGTTTGGCTCATCTGCAAGCATCAGAAGCAGGATGTCTCGGTGCCCGCTGATGCCTTAGGGTTCAGGATGTGTACGTGCAGGCAGTAGGATGCAAACAGGCTGTAGCGCTCAGTCGGGTGATGTTATGGGTTTGAAGGAAAACAGAAAGGAAAATGTCAAAGCTGTTAAGCTTTGGAGAGCTCTCAGCAGCGTGTGGGCAGCGGGGACGCCGGGAGGTTGGTTAAAAATAGGAGCCAGAGGGAAGTGGCTCTCACAACGGTGACGTTGGTGCTGGTGCTCCGCTGGAGCACTTTCACTGCTTTTTATAGATCACAAAAGGGTAAAAAAACCCACCAGAAAGAAGCATGTGATGGCTCACTGATGGGCCCACTTGAGGAGCAGGGCTCAAAGCTTGGCTCTGTCACCTGGTGCGGGCCTGGATTGTGTCTGGGTCAGCACTCAGAGACCAAGCAAAGCAGAGCAGGGGCTGCAGGACCACAGGGCAGTGCTTCAGGGCCAGGGCTCTTCCCGGTGCCATTCCCTGTGCGAGGGCACTGCAGATGCCTGTACCTCTGTCAAGTGGCACTTTACACCTCTTTTGCATCTCTCGAGTGCAGATCCCCACTTCAGCACAAAACAGAACTGTGAAGAGCAGGAGGAACAGTGGATGCTGGGAGGGCTGTTAGGAGCACTGAGTGCTCAAGTGTCACGGAGGTTTGTGCTGAGAGGGCACTGTGCATGTAAGGAATGAGGAAGGGGCTACTGGGCTGGGATTTAGCTTGCTGTTCCAGATGAGGCCGTTGCTTGCTACTCAGCCTTGTGCTCAACAAAAAGGTGCGTAGGTGATAGTGCCATTTCTGGTAGCTGTTCACACGCAGTCCTTTGTGTTTCACTGCACTGAGTGGAGGGCAGCACAGTGAGGCAGCACTATGGCCATGGTTAGAGCAGCAGCACGCAGTGCAGGTCGGTGCCTGCAGACCCCTGGGGGAGGGATGGGGCCAGGAGCAGCGGGTGCAGGATCCTGCCCTTGCCTCCTCTCTATGACACCGCACTTTGCAGCTGTGCTTTATAGAATCAAAGAATACTGGGCTGGGAAGGGACCCACAGGGACCGTGGGCTCTGTGCTGCCATCACCATCACTGCATGGTGCCATCAGAGCAGGGAACTGTCAGGAAGGCTGAGAGCATCCCGAGCAGCACAGAGGGCAGGGCAGGAATAAAGGAGCAGGATCCACGCATCCACACACGGGATGACAGTGCACAAACTGTGTGCAGGCTCCTGCAAATGTGCTGTGAGCAGAGTGGGGTGAGCAGGGCTGGTGGTGACAGCTCCTCTTATCTCCTTTTCAATTACTGCTGCAAAGTGGACCGCACTGAGACAGCAGAAAAAGTCACAGACCCTACAGCAAGCTGCAAGAATGGGAGCAGGGCTGGGAGCAGCGACGGGAGTGGGAATGGGAGCAGGAATGGGAGCAGGAATGGGAGCAGGAATGGGGACAGGAATGGGAGTGGGAATGGGAGCAGGAATGGGAGCAGGGCTCTGGGGTGGAAAAAGCCAGGAGGAAACAAGAGCCACGGTCACAGAACAGTCGTAATGTTCACCTTATAAAAGCCACAAACCCCGTGATTTAGAGGGAGGAAAACTACTATTTGTTTCCAAATTTACAGGCAATAATCCTTGATTTAGATCCCTGTCTGCCTCCTGTATAGACTGCAGTATAATTTAGAGGACAATAAAGTCTGGGACCATAATACCATCCGTGCCATAAATCAGGCGGTACCGCCACTCAGCGCAGGAATTATTAATCTCTGTTCCAAACGATATGCCAGCACACTGCTCGGTGGAGCTGCTTATGCAGAAAGCTGAGATAGCACTTCCCCCCATTATTATTTTTCACTTTCGCAATGAAATACTCTCTCCCCCTACCCAAGGGGCATCTGTTGCCCCTTATAGATGTGGCAGCGTTGTGCACACGGAATACCCGATGCTGAGGGATGGGTTTATGGCTGCCCTGCACTGCTCCAGGGCATCCCCAGGGTGACACGATGGGTGCTCTGGAGGTGCTGTGAGGACGCTGCTCAGCACAGGCTTGAGCTGATGCCATAGTTGTGGGTTTTTCCCCAAAGAGATCTCTGCAGCTCCTGCTCTGGGTCTGTGGGACGAGGCCAGGGGTTGGCTCAGGGCTGCTGCAGGGCTCCAGAGCCACCAGTGCTCCTATGGAGACCATCAGGAGAGGGACCAGTGTGGTTTGGGAGCCATCAGCTGCTAGCAAGCTGCGAGGGGGAAAGAATGCTTTTACTGATGTAATTTTTAGCGCTCGTGGAATTTGCAGTGACAGACCGTCAATATGTTTGGCGAAGTCTATTTACAGAGCTGAAATTTAACTTCAATTTGCTGCAGTTTTTCTTATCAGTGGGAGGAATGTCGAGGAGGAACGGCACTGACGAGCACACTGATGGACTGCCCAGGTATTGGCTGCTGTTCCATGGTGCCGTGCTGTGGGCTCTGGGGGTGGCTGTGCTCCTCCAGTTGTGTTTAGAATGATGACGTTGGCCATCAGGTGGAGGACAACCTCCTGCTGGCAGCTCCCTGCGTGGCATCCACTTCCCAAAGTCCTCCACCCCCAGGGGATGCTGCAGGGGCACCGTGCCCCCCATGCTCAGCTCCTCAGGATGGGCAGCAGTGATCTGCCTCCATCTGGCACAAAGCATTAAAGCACGAGAACACATTTCCATGTAGTCCTCAGGACTGCTTAAGAAGTGATGTTTTTAATAAAGCGCCTTTTATTTGTTAGGTAAATAACCTTTTTGTGTTGTTGTTTTTTTTTGTGTGTGTGTGTGTGTGTTTTTATTTTGCAGCTTCACCAATTGTCTGCAAACCACGCTCGATCCAAAGCAAAGGGCTGAAAGTTACATTTGTACTTTATGAAATATTCAGCGCTGAAATTTTCCCCAGGAATGTCCCCATCTGCTGCTAGATTTCTCTTTCGTGCTAATTATCAAATATATCTGAGCAGGAATAAATAATAGATGTCTTTTAAAGCAGCAGAAGTAAAAATTAATGAGTGTTTGGTGTTTGGCGGTGCCGTTCCCTTTCAAGTTGCAGGAGCCCAGTGCACCCTGGGCTGCAGGAGAGTGGTGCAGCTGCATTTGCAGAGCTCATCTGCTCAGGTCCTTGTGCTGCTCCTTTGGCTTTGGTGGTTGCTCACTGTGGGGTTGGTCGGGGTGGATTTGGGGCTTCACCCAGCGTTCCCAGTGCACCCATCAGCCCTCTGGGTACTGCAGTCCTTGTGCTGAGCTGACCTCAGACCTTTTCAGGGAGCTCTGTTCAGGGCCACTGATGATGTTGGGTTCACGGAGCATCTCGCTGTGGGATGCCCGTTCTTGGTGCTCTTAACATACAGTAGAACCATGGTGTTATTAAGGTCCAACTCAGCCAAACACTGTGAGCCCACCACTGAACCATGACCTGAGGTACCATAGATGTGGTGCTATGAAGGTGTACTGAGCTCTGTATGGGGCTGTTCTGGCTCAGGAGAGACCTTCTACCTCTGAGCAGAGGAGCACGCTGACAAATCCCTCCTTTTGAACGTAAGGTTTTAGGAATTGGTGCATCTTCTTAGTCAGTGGATCTGTAGTCAGTCCCCTGCCTAAAATCAGGCAGTTTTATCACTGTCACACTCATTTAAAACAGAATGAGGAGTCTGTGTGATTCTTACAGTGAAGTCAAGCACATGTATATTAACAAAACCTTCCTAAAACCAGCAGGGCCTGTGAAGGCAGTCCTGCTGAGCTCACTCTGTGCTTCTCAGAGAGCACAGGGACACTGTGAGGGAGCAGTGATGCAATTCCTGCAGTTTTCCCTGCAGTTTTCCCTGCTGGGAACCCATGGCATGGTGGCAAGACCAACACGTGTCACGCTGACCCTGTAATTACACTCCATATTGTTCAATTTTCTCCCTTCTCACTGGAAGCAAATGTCTCCCTAATAGTGCAAATTGCCGTGGAAGTGTTAATGAAACACGTTGCAACTGTAAAGCAGGAAGGAATCTGTTACCATAAATTGCATTTCAATTTCCTTGTTATCAATTAGATGAGGAACGCCAGGCGGGTCACGTTTGTGTACAGCCACAGGCAGTGTTAGGTTAACCCCAAAGGGATAAAAAGGGATGAAATGTCAGGAGCAGGAGCTCTGCTGTGTTCATTCGACCTCTGGTGAGGCTGCAGCAGGAACAGCTCTGCTCAGGTTGGTCTGTCTGTCTGTCTGTGGGGGATTCCCATCGGTGGATTTCTTTACCTGTGGTCCTAAGTGTCTCCGTCCTTACCTGGAGCATCCCTTCTGGCAGTGAAATGTTTTTGCCTTCAGGAAGCTTTTCTTAATCTGGAGGGTCTGTCCTGTGTTACTCATTGATTGGAAGGACCATAGGAAGATGTGCTACCAGATCCAAAGTTGTGCACAAACCCTGCTGGTACCTCACCTCTCTGTGCAAAGGAACCTTCTGAAAAGCAAAAGCACGGATGCCTTCGAAGACTAAATGAGGTCTGATCTCATCCTTCCACCATTCCTGGAAGAAATGCATCGAACCCCAGAGTTTGCTGTTCAGATGAAAGCTTGGAACACATAAAATGTGTACATTTCTGGGAGAAACAGCAGGTAAGATAATGGTGCTGAAGGGAAGTGGTTTTGGTCCTTTGATTTATTTTTAAAACCCATTCCTGATGTGGAGATGAGTGTTGGCCGTGTGGTACAGCGACTGGGGATCCCTCCACCAGCAAATCCTCTGCATCCCTCTGATCTTCTCCATGTGGTCACAGTGGAGATGAAAGCTTTGTCTTCTCATCCTCAGGAACATCGCATTCCTCCTCACATCTGTTTTCCCCAATTTATTCCGAGCGACAGTGGAATTAACATATATAATGGCAAGCAAGAATCTAGCTTAAAACGCTTTTAAAAAATAATAAAAATAAAAGGCTTTCTGCCCAAAACATTCAGCTCTGCCCCTTTCAATCCACTTCTCTGGTTCCTCTGAGATAATGGCCAAGTTGTTGTTCTGCTTCAGTTTGAGGAGGATGAGGGCTCAGCTGTGTCACATGAGTCTCCGGGGGACCCAGTGGTGGCAGTGCAGCAGATGTAACTGGGAGCAGACATAAAGCAGCAAGATAAACCTTGCCAGGCTGCCCCAGCTGGGGGTGACATCGTGTCCCAGGCTGTGGTGGAAGTCTGGTGAAGCACAGACATGTCTGATATAGGCTGGGTATAGACTGGAGATTTAGACTGGGTGTGAGGAGGGAGTTGTTTGTGATGAGGGCAGTGAGGCACAGGGTGCACAGGTCAGGGGATGGGGTTCTGAACACCGGTGGAGCTGTGGGTGTCCGTGTGCATCACAGGGCCTTTAAGGGCTCCATCCATCTCAAGCCATTCTCTGATTCTATGCTAAGTGCAGAAAGCTGATACATATGGCCTTATTCATCTCTGCATCGCTTGTGGTCCTCTAAAGCCCACGTACTCACTATGAGCTTCCCCTAGGGATGCTCACACTGAGCACACACAGGGAGCAGCCATCCCTGCTCCATACGAGCAGCACCAACCCCTTCCTTCGTGGGTCACCCGATGGAGGGACAACGGGGCAGTGCTCCCCATTACGGTACAGACTCATGCATTATGTCTTTGTTATGCTAATGCCCCAGCGCTGCCCAATTTAAATAGCACTTCCAGAAAAATTAAGTATGTTCATTGACACAGTGAAATGTTTTCACCCTCCACGTAACCTTCACAGTTTCTGTACAAAATCTATCAGTCAGTAAACTATTCATCTGCGAATGCTTACCAATTATTATGCTAATGTATTACAATACATTACAGTGAATTCCTTTTAAATGCCAGGAAATGCAGCTGTCTGGCAACCTAGCTCGCCTGTATTATGGAGCTATCAATAAACAGCACAGCATTTGCAACTGGATTTTGACTGCTTTGTCGGAGTGACGCAGAATTTTTCTTATCACTGCGTATTGTGAAGGAATTCGGGACCTGAAGTGCTGCCATGTATTCTCTGTGCAGAGGAGTGGAGTGCAGAGCTGCTGCAGGGGGACAGCATGGTGCATGTGGCACAGAGCTCTGCGTGCCCATCGCTGTGAGAAGGTGATAATCACAGAGTCATAGAATGATCTGGGTTGAAAAGGACCTCAAAGGTCATGTAGTTTCAACCCCATTGCCAGGGCAGGGTTGCCAACCACTAGACCACGCTGCCCAGATCCACATCCAACCTTGCTTCCAGATCCACATTCCAACCAATGCTTCCAGGGATGGGGCGTCCACAACATCTCTGCTCATTCTGTGCTGTAAACTTCATTGCGTGTTAAGGCCCAGCACGTGCTGGGGCTACAAAGCATTGCTGCTCCATCAGTGCTTCTTGCAACCCCCCTGTCGCCACAGAAGGAGGGTTGCTGCAGTGTGGATGATGTTTGGGAGTGTTGAAATTGAAAATGCAAAGAGCAGTGAGTGCAGCTAGAGGCATCCGTCAGAACTTCTGTGGTATTTGTCTTCTCCCAGGAGCTAATATCCATGAATTTGGTTATTAGAGTCATAATGTTCTAATTATTTCATTTAATACTCTAATTATCCCTTGTGATTAATCCTGACCATAACAGAAATGTCTGTGAGTCTGGAAGGCACGTCCCAGTAGATCTGGCAGTATGAACGTTAATTTGAGCTAACGAGGAAAAGAAGTCAAGGAGTGCAAGGATTCATGGCACCGAGCCTGGCCCCTGAGCCCATCTCCCATTGCCATCCACTGCATTTGGATGGATGTCGTGCAGGGCTCTTCAGCCTGGTGGCATTTCGGTGCATATCCAAGAGCTGTGTGATCCCATTTCCTCTTGTTTTCAGTTGCCTTCAGAGGATGTGGAAGTGTCTCGGGTCAGAGTGTCTGTTGGCTGACCCATGGTCAGAGCCAACGATGGGAGTGGGAGAGCACAGAGCTGCTCTTACTCTCTGGTCTTTGGACCCAAGGAAGACCACATCACCAAGTGATGTGATCACCTGGTGAGTGATCCTCGCAGTGTCAGAGGTGTGTGGGCACCCTGTGCCCAAGTACCTCTGTGTAAACCCTTACACTGCAGATGCACCAAGAAAAATCAATGCCCAGGTCAACAGCGAAGCCCAGAATTGTGTCATTTCTTCCTTCGGAGGTACCAACGCCGCAGAGCTGTGTGTGTGCCCCTGCACCCCTCAGAGAACTGTGCATTCACATGCACGCACACACGTGTCCTCCCGGCTGCACGCCCGCCTGCAGGGCCCGACCAGCTGCTCCTTTATGTGCACAGGAAGGGAACGTATGGACAAAAGGAGCCTACGCCGCTGGCACAGACTTCTATGGTCTTCAGAGGAGGGCTTTCCCCATCTGACAGATCTTTAAGCAGCATTGCGTTACCAACAGCTGAGGGAATCTTCGCTCCATGAGCTGGGGAGTGACGTCAGCACGGGGCCGGGGACATTTCCACCCCATCAGCACTGCCCACCTCCCTCTGAGCAGAGCAAGTGCTCCACAGTTTTCTTCCCCATATACAAAATGTGGGAGGGTGCAGAGAAGGGCCCTTTGAGCTGAGGAACTACTGCTGGCTCCTGGTTTCTCTGTGTGTCCATCAGAGAACTGCTGTCTGCAGTGTGGATATACCCAGAGAGGCTCCCAGCTGGCAAAGGGTGATGTCCTGTGTGCACGGGGGGGATGCCAAGCAAGGGAAACACTTTGTGAGTATGTTTTGCTGCGTGGAGTTGTTCCTGCTCGTGCACCTGGCAGTGCCAGACTTGCAGGGTTGTGCATACGGTGCTCTCCAGACATTGCTTCTCGTGCCCTCAGACAGCGTGCTGGTGGTGGGGATGCACTGCAGCTCATGGGCATGGCCAGATGTTGAGCAGCTGGAGCAGGCACAGCCACAGGCTGCAGGAGGCGGAGGCTGGGAAGGGGCTGTCAGAACAAGGGGGAGGTCCCTCTCCCTTCCCATTGATATTTGCAAAGGGGGATGGACGTGGCTTTGGCTGTCAGAAAGATGCTCTGAGTTCTTCTGTGCAGTTCACGTCTGCCAAAGTGCTTCTGTGCAGACTTGGGTGTCAGTAGGAGCACTCTCCTGCTGAGCACACTGGGGGGATACAGAGCCAGCAGGAGCTGGCCCCTGGGAAGCCAAGTTCCCCTCTTCTTTCTGGCATTCCCTACTCTTAATTTGGTGGTTAGGGGGCTGGTGGAGGGCATAATGCAGCAATATCCTCATAGTGTGAGTCTTAAAACCAAATTTCTAAGAGATGGGAGATGTGGGGCAGCAAGCCCCCGGTGCTGCCCGTGCTTGAAGGGCTGCCCATTAAATACCTGTGGTCAGTAGCAACATTTCTCTCCAAATACTCTTCCAAAAGCACCAAGGGTGGTGGCGGAGGGCATGGAAATAACCTGATCAGTGCAGCGTCCCCTTGAAACATTTCTGCAGTGTGTGAAGTGCTACTTCTGCAGCAGCAAAGTGAAAATCAAAGTGCAGAACCGCACAGAACGCAGAGCCCCTTCACACGTGGAATAATGAGGCCCTAAAACCGAACGAGAAAGTTAAATAATTTACCATAAATATCGAAAGCTCCCAAGTCATTCTCTACATTAACTGCCTATGTTTCGAATGATCTTTGCATTCACCATGTCACAGATGGCAACATCAGACAAGAGAGTCCTTGACAAAACTCGCTGTAATTATTCTTTCCACAGCTGCAGTTATTTTAATGCCTTTTCAGTTAAGCTGAAAGAGACGCACACATTTTATAAATAAGGGCTTTTAAAGCGGTTCGACAATGAAGCGTTTGAAACGTAGCGGGCAAAAATAAATAAAGAAATAAACAGAGGACACCCAAAAACTTTCACTGCGTGGTGTAACCTGGGACGGCACCACTCCTCCGAAGCAATGTTCAGCAGCTGGAGCTGAAACGATGCTGGCACAGCTCTGAGCTGCTCGGACACGATCTGGTGCTCGGTTCTGTGTTGGTTATCAGCCTGCCATGAAGGAGCTGCCCTCCGAGGGTGGACGAGCAGCCGGGTCTGCCTTAGGAGTGCAGTGCTGCTGGGTGAAGTCACTGCTGCTTTGTAGGACGTGGAAGATCGGTAATGAAAAATCGTAGGAGCATGACAAGGGGACATTGGGTGATGCTACCTGTGGGGTAAGCACAGCATCCAGGGCTGTGCTTTGTGTTGTGTCAGTGCATTGCTGCTCTGCTGAGGAGAAATTTCTCCTCAAGTACCCAACGTGGTCCTCCCCTGGAGCAGCTCGAGGCCATCGCCTCTCATCCTATAGCTGCTACCTGGGAGCAAAGGCTGACTCCCACTCCACCACAGCCTCCATCTCCCCCAGGGAACCCTATTTCCACATGCATAGTGCATCTGTGAGTTTGAGCAGCATCAAAGTGCAGCGATGGACCCTTGAGCTGAAGCAGCAGACATTATGGTCCTGCAGGAATCCATCCCTGTGCTCTGCAGTGTGTGGCACAGCTCGGTGCCACCTTCACCCACACTTCTCCATCTCCTCAGTGCCCTCAGAACACCTCTCCCCCAAACCCATCTCGGGACCTGCATGAAGGACTGCATTTTTTTAAGCTTTGGACACTCAGCAGCTCTCGTGCAAACCGAAGGAAACCGAACCCTCCCTCGGTGAAGTTCTGCTCTCAGTGAGTTGCAGCTGTCCCCACCCCTTGGAGCTGTTGGTTTAAAAGCAGTGGAAATTCTGACAAATTGGAGCCACGGCTGAAATGATGAGAGCTGCACCGGGAGGACGTTTTCCCATTTAGAGCAAATAAAGCCAAAGAAAAGCGGGGAAGAACGGTGGGAGGTTTTTCAGAGCGCGATCCCGGCGAGCTTAGACATGCAAAGAAGACATCGTGGTCTGGGGAGGCCCTGATTAATGGGGGTTATTGTCGGGGAGGCCTGGCTCTATGCTCAGCAATGAAAGGCACCAACCCGCAAAGTATTCAGCGTTATACAATAACAGATTGTGTGCAGTTACCCTTAGAAAACAAATGTGCTCTCTCTTATATAAGATTATAGACCATCCATCACTGGCTGGCATTAAATAGCACAGAACACCAGTGTATGTAATTAGCAATACATGAAGTCCAAACATTATTTCAGAGGGGTTGGAACAGCAAAGGAGTGGATGTTGCTGTTCCCCTTTCAGTTTGAAACTTCTCCTCTCCCCAGTCCCAGGCCCTGGAGCACCAATCTCCACCTCTGGGTGAGATGGATGTGGTTTGGGAACCCGCAGAGTCATCAGCCACACAGTTAAGAGCTGTATTTAAGCCCTGGAATGAACCAACGCACTCCATCCTTGAGGCAGCCACACGTGCCCCCATATTTCTTAGTTTTGACTCTCAGGCTGATAATTAAAAGCAAAAAATATATCACTGATACAAATTAACGTTGCATCATGCTGTTGTCACCTCCTATTCCAGACACTGCAGGCTTTGGGATTTCCCTTTTTCTGGGAGGCAGAGCTGTCCTTTGGTGGGAGCTACCATCCTTGGGTGGGTGTCCCTCTGTGTTCACAGCTGGGGCAGAGCACTGTGTGGACCCGAGCAGGAGCTGGGCACTGGGAGCCTGCTCCTTGCTAATTACTGCCTCCTCAAGTAGGCAGTTGGGCTGTAATGCTGGGTTGTATAATTGGGATGTAATAGCACAGACTACTGTACATTAGTTAAATACCAAGAGATGATTAGGAGTATGTTTTCAGGCTTTCCAGTCCCATGTTGAGTAAACAGTTGTTTAATTTCAATAAATAACTTGAAAAATAAATAAGCAGTCAAGTGTATTTAGGATAATGTGGTTTTTTTTTTCCCCAAAAATGGCTCAAGTTAGAGCCTATAGTCCCAGGCTGTGGTCTCTTCAGTAGGGCTGTGCTTGCTCTGCTTCTTTGCTGTGCTTCAGACCACTGTCCATGTATCTCCCTGCTATTCCTATGCTTTAGAGCCCTCCCCATTACCACAGCCCAGAGCAGCATGGGGTGGGCTTGGACCTGTTCAGCAAGTATGGAATTGAAGCATGAAAAAGCAAAGTCATTTGTTCAAAGCCACGCGGGGAGTCTGTTACAGGGCAGAACGGGAGCTAGGGAAAGATCAAAAAATACTTTTCTAAAAATAAGGCTTTGAAAGTCTGTAAAGGCGACGCAGCTCTTACAAATCGCCGTGTTCCAATCAAAAAAAGCAGCTAGTCATGTGCTGGCTTTGAGGCTGACGTTGTAGTACCTAATGAACATTGTTGTGGCTGTGTCTCATCTCCGAGGCACTGCAGAAAGGAAGGCTGTGGGATGGGGCTTTGCCTCCAGCAGGAGCAGCACACCAGAACCGACAGGTGTAGCCAGCCCAGTAACCATGGTGATGGATAATTCAGGATTGGCTTCACCTTCTTGTTAAGATTGTTCCTCCTGCAGCTTTCTGCACCACGGTGCTGCTACGAGGAGCAATCCTGTGAAGCAGCAGATGGGTGCTGCTGTCCTGCTGGGTGCATGCAGAGCACGGTGCTAGGAGCACACCTTGGGGACAGGATTGTCCATGAAGCTGCCCCCCCATCCTCCTGCCCTTCTCCTTGCAGTCGATGACCCCTAAGGGTCCAACCTGGGGCGAGGGAATGCTTATGGCTTTGTATTCCTCAATGGTGTCCATGTGTGCCAGGTGGGTCAGTTTGAGAGGTGCCACCATTGTCCTGTGTCCTCCAGTCCCTCATGGCTGTCTGCCCTTGGGGATGTTGCTCTGAGCAGACAAAGTGCTGACTGCACAAAGTGCCTCTGCAGCATCTCACTTCTGAGTGGGACTCAGAGTGCGTCGTACGTTCAGAACTCGTTTGCACCGCTCTGCATTGTTGAACCTGAAGTGCTAATTAAGAAACCAAGAAATTGGGAATCTCCAACCAAGTACACTGTGAAATTAATGAGGACCTAGTGAAGAACATAAATAATCTGTGCTCCCTATTAGAGGCCGTTAGCACCATTAAAGCAATCCAGAGGAAAAACGGCAGCGCACCGCCAGCCAATCCCCTTTGAAATCCATCACTGTCAGTGCCTCCATTCTGCCCACTGAAATCAGTGGTTAACCCCAGAACATCCCGACTATTTAGAAATAATTATTGTTACTATGAATCATGAGCAATGGCTGAACTGGTCACGGAAATGTATGTAAGAACATCAGGTTGAAGCAGCACAGTCACACAGGAAAAATCAGCCGTTCCCTCCTGGGTTTGCAAGTCATTTTCTAGCAATAAAATGCAAAAATGCATTTTGTTTTGTAATGATCACAAATAATCCTGGGACAGGAATTCTTTCCAGGCCTCCCAAGTCCTTTCCCTCAATGGCAAGGTTTATTGCTCTGCTTTCTCTGCGCTTTCTCTCAAACTGCAGCTGTCAGAACAGTTTACAAATTATGGTCCTGTTGGCATAGAATTCCATATTTCACACCAAAATAGGCTTCCTCATGAACTCAGAGGGCACAGAGAAGCGTGTGAGTGCCCAGACCCACAGATGTCACTGCTGGGTGACGTGGTTGTGTGCACTGGGGAATCATCTCCCCCAAAAACTCAGGCTTGGGCTGTGCTGTGTTGCTCACAGTCTGGGTCTGTAGGAAATGAGGGCACAGAGTGAATGCTTTGCTTCCCAGCACTGGAATAAGCAGAAATCCCAACAGCAGCACTAAGGGCAGGTGGCAAGGTGAGGTCTCAAGCAGCCTTGCATGAATGAGAGCTTGGGGTGGGCAGGGGGTGTCAAATCCAGGCAGGAATGGGGAGAGAAAGAAAGGGGGTGGGAATTAAAACATGAAGTCAGGGTGGGATAACCCCATCATTACTGCTGGGGTTACTACATCTTTCTGGACAACCCCTTCCCCTTGATGTTGGTGAATAGGAAAAAGAAATGTAAGAGCCCATTTCCATTCAAATACGATGAACCAAACCCTGGAGCTGAGCACCCAAGGACTCACTTTGAATTTCTTCAAAGTAAAGACGACAAAAACTGATCTTGCAGAAATAAAAATTCCTAAGGAGAGTAAGTGCATAAAACGGGGAAGAAAATGGTTTTCTTTCCCCATAAATGAAGAGCGAGTCTTTAAGAATTTATAGACCAGAAATTTAAATGAAGAATTTCCTTTTTACAGGTCCCCATCCCAGCTCAGAGCTGTAACAGCACTGCTGCAGTATGGTGGTATGCAGATCTGGATTCAGACCCAGAGGGGTCCCAGGACTTCTGTCCTCATGGGCTCCCAAAACAAATGAGGTTTTTATGACGTTTTGTCTTCAGCTCTGATTACAGTTATGAATGCTGCATTCTGAGTGTTCAGATCTGAGCACGATTTGTGGCCTGATGATTTAAAAATCCTAACAGTGGTGATGTGCTGTGGGGTTTGTCACAGCCACTCCTGTGGGCAGCTCTGTGCCCAGCCAGGAGCAGGATCCCACCCCACATATCTGCGAACGTCAGTCTGGGTAATTGGGATTCCTTCTGCTTCTTCCCACAGTTCATTCTCTGGATGAACCCTTTCTGATTCCCAGAGGGCAACAAAGCAGTCCTTGTACACAAGTCCTTGAGCTGGGCAAGCCCGACGTGCCCTGGCAGCTCTGGGAGCTGCAGCATCCTTCCAGGGTGAGCTGGCACGGGCACGGCACAGCCAGGCTGTGTGCCAGGGCAGGAGCACCATTAGGAACAATTGAGCTGCCCATAATGCAAAGCAGAGCCAGAGAGCAGGGCAGAAGTGACCCGGAGCATGATTTGCAGTGAATGTCTTTTTATCTCATAAATAGGAGAGACACTTTGGGATGATTATCCACCCAGATTTATCTCTGCAGCTCCTTGTGTATCCTTCTGTGCTTAAAAATGTCTCTCTGCCCTTTGCATTATTGCATTGCCCTTTACATTCATACTGCATAAACCTCTCAAGCACCGTAAAACTTACAAGGTGTAATATAATGCTGTGATTTCCTTTTACACACCATAAACAAAAGTCACTGGGAAAGGAAGATGGCAAGGCAGACTTTATTCGGTCTGACAATGATACGGTGTGATCCGGGGTGAAAATATATACACAAGTCCACAACATACACTCTTGCACACTTAAAATCATGAGCCGGATTGATTATCCGCCACTGATGGATCACTTCAATGTATTAAATGGATTATTCCATAAATCACCAACTGTGCTAGGAATGCAGTGTTAGGAAAGAAAGAGAAAATATTATAGATCTGTCTTGTGCAGGCGAACAGAAAGCTTCCTGAGCCGGAGAGCTGGGGGGGATCCCGGGGTCCTGGGGTGTCCCAGGAGGACCCCGAGGTCACAGGGTCAGAGAACCCTGAGCTGGGAGGGGCTGCAGGGAGCACGGAGCCCAGGAGCTTTCACTGCCCGTGCTCAGACTGATGGTCGAGCAGAGCAACCCTGCTGTGCTGTTGTGGGGTTGGAATGAGATGATGGTTGAGGTCCCTTCCAACTCGAGCCATTCTATGATACGATGGAAGAATGCAGTCCCCTGCAGCATTGGGTGCAGCTCTCTGTGCCCACCCCATCTCTGGGTCCTATGCTCAGTGCCCACTGCTCCATCGGTGGCAAACCCACCTGAACTCAGCGTGCTGAGCCCGGAGTGACCTGAGCTGTGCCCTCCACCCTGCTGGGGTGGGATCGGGATCGCTGCTGTTAGAATCACTTAGGTCTGAGTGCTTTGCATCTGCTGCAAAACCAACCACCCAGTCTAACACTTCAGTCCCAATAGAGAGTCATAACTCAGCTAAATTTGTGGGTTATACCAGATTTTATTTACTGTTTCATCCTGGGAGATAAGGAGGAGATGACAGCCATCTATTCATTAAAGCAAAGCCGCCCACAGCTCTCTCTGGTTTCTCACCATCCACAGCCATCTTCAATGGAGTTTGGGTTTTGCAGTGCTGGTGCTGTTGGTTTAGGGATGCAGATGTCCCCGCTCACCTGGGTGGCTCAGCCCTGCTCACCTTGAAGCCCTCCTCCACAATCAGAGCTCATTACCAGCTAATAGCATCCAGTGGCCTCTGTGAGAGCACTCAGTGGCCTTGGACATCTGAAGCACTGTGAACTACCAAACTGC
Organism: Odontophorus gujanensis; assembly: GCA_013399175.1. Classification (NCBI taxonomy): domain Eukaryota; kingdom Metazoa; phylum Chordata; class Aves; order Galliformes; family Odontophoridae; genus Odontophorus; species Odontophorus gujanensis. Next base: position 5,100 of record VXAB01000954.1, on the reverse strand, counting down.
TCCTCCCGAAGCTGCTGTTTGCAGATGTTGAGAATGGAAGGCTCATTTCAATCCATCAGCCTCACCAGCTTTGTAATGCTGTCCCTACCGGCTCTGCACGCCCCGTACTGGGCTCCCTGGTGCCCACTTCCCAGCGATGAGCCAAGTGCAAATTCAAGAATTCATGTGAACACTTACAGAATCTTAAGGCTTTGTTTCATTCCCTCGGTGCTGGTGGGTCTGTGTGTACGCTTAAAGACTTCCTAAACGGGGATGCTGTTCTGACTCCGGAGCTGTTTGGTGTATGTATGGTGAAATTCAGAGCAGCGGTGTGGATTGAGCCTTGCGTGGCTCTGGGAAGCAATGCCTGCATCAGAGCAATGTGCTGCTGGTTATCTCCTCTCCCAGCCACAGCAGAATGGTCTCATCCGTGGCTGTGTGGTGCTCGGTGCTCACTGCAGATGCAGTGCATGAGAGGAGATGCTGCTGAGCACTGGGGTAGGAGGAAGGCTCCTTCCTGTGGGATGGAGCTGCTTCTCGGGAGGAGAGCCATGCTCTGCGAGCTGCTGCTTCTGGTAACGACCTGAGCCTATTTGGGGCTTTATGAGTGCTAAAAGCAAGCACATTAGCTGTTTTTATTGGTAGTGAACATCAGTAGTGCTGTGCAGCCCCACCACGCTACATCCATCTGAAATGAGGCAGTCCTGCCTCGCAGACCCGGGGCTTTTTAGAGACGTGGGAGCTGCGGTGCTCAGTGACGCGTTGTCCCACTGCCAACAGCAGCACCTGCAGAGCCCTTGCTGCAGCCCCCACCTGCACCCACCCTCTGCAGCCTTCGCCTCTGCGGAGCTCAGGTGCTCCCTGCTTGCTCTCTGCCTCCCCCAGAGCTTTCTGAACGTGCAAAGGGAGAGGAAGGCAGCCTAGACGGCACCGCATTAATCCTCTAGCCAAAAAGAGGGAACGAAGATTGCGCAGCAAAACCGGCACAGGAATGCTCTGTGTCGGATTAGGAGGCTTTGACGCGTGCTGCTGGGTTTGTTTGGAGCCTCCTCCCCACAAAGCGCTCCAATGGCAGCTCCTCTGGCACCACTGTCCCATGCAGCTCTGGAGCAGCACTGGGGGGAGGAGGTGGCCGGAGCTGCTGCTTCACCCCCAGCAGTGGGAGATGGCGAGGAACCAGTGCCCTCTGCTGCTGCGGGGCCGGGCGGGAGCACAGCCACATCCCAGCAGTGCTGTGCCAAGGCGTGCAGGTTTTGCTTTTGGTATCGTTCTGTGCGGGACTGCGTCTTGAATACTCTAGGAAAATCTTTTCCTAACATCAACCTCCATTTGCTCACGTCAGTAAGAGCATCCAGAAAGTGTGGGGGGGGGAACACGACAAATTCAGGGTGGTAGAGCAGAATTCTGGCTGCGATGCACGGCCAGCATGCAACCCTATGGCACAGCCGGGTGCTGCAACGGGGCAGGGAAACCCCACGGTGCACACCAACCCCTCCGTGCACACCGACCCACGCCGTGCATTTCCCCTCTGAGGTCTCCCACTCAGAGCTGTGACTTCGGGCACAGTGCAGCTCCGCTCATCCCGGGGTACCCACGACGGATGAGGGCCGATTATTTTTCCTTTTATTTCTTGTGGTTTGATCTTAATTTCCCGCATCGTGCTCCCACGAGGATGCCGAGATCAAACAATTAGGCTACTCCACAATGAAGAGGTAACATTGTTATTCAAATGTATTCAGAATGAATTTACCACCAAACAGTTTACGCTGAAACCACCGGGATGCGCTGCCCGACGCACAGAGCATCTCCCCGACCCACAACACCTCCTCAGCCACACGGTGCTCCAGCAGTGGGTGCACGGCCACACAAATGCAGGTGGGGTCACGGGAGAAACCGCCACGGGGGTGACAAGTGATATATTTAAGGTAAAATAAAGGTTGGAGACATCAGAAAGCCCTTCAGTGGCAGCGGGGTGTGGGAGCAGAGCCCCAAAGGAACACTGCCCTGGGGGTCCCTGTGCAGTGCTGACCCCGGGAGCCCCTCACCCCCTCCCACCCCCACATCTCAGTTCCCCCCAGCACTGCTATATTTCTGAAGGCAACTTTGCCTGCAGTGTGTGGGAAGGTGATTGCAGAATTAAATTCCAGGCGGGCGTAATGAGCCTCCGAAAAGCCAATCACACAGAGGAGGGTAATTATCCACGGAATTTGTTTTCTGTGTATTTATATAAAATAATCAATGCTGGTGTTTTTTTGTTTTTGTTTTTTTTTCTCATGCTGATTCCAATCCTGTTGGGCTCTCTTTTCTGCACAGCACGCAGTCAGTGCCTGGCCCTTCCCTGGCTGCACGCAGCTCTGAGAACAGAGCCCGTGTTCCCACAGCAGCACTGTCCCCACCCAACCCATGGGCACCGCTGCTGCATGCACCACAGGGCTCTCATCCCAGGGAAATACGTATAAAATAAAATACAAAACCAGGAGAAGAGCCAAGAGGCAGCGGTGCTGGTGGCTGCTTTTGAAACCAGAGAGAAAAATGGAGTGTGTCCAGGCAGAGGGAAGCAGGCTGTGGGGTGGGGGGTGGCTTTCCATTGCAGGGCTGCAGGGCCGTGCTGCAGCTGGGTGCGGGCAGGACCAGCCACCAGCAACACGAGCAGCAGGGCCGGGCTGAGCTCCTACACTTCAGCTTGCACCATTTCCTGTTAATCTCAGTCTCGCTAATGGCTCATCCATCGGCACAGTCGTCCCGAGTGGATCCTGATGATGCTTTGAGGACTGGAGGCCACTGCTGCCCCATGCTGACCCCCCCCCCCTAGCTCCTGGCTGCCAGCCCAGCCCTGATGGGAGCACTGCACTCCCATCCCTGGGCACCCATCTGTGTTATGGGACATCCCAGTGCCACGGCAGCACCCCGAGCACATGGTGGGGCTGTTCTGGGATGTGGCATTTTTTATTTATCATTGTATCATAACTGAACAGCTGCTGGGGAAGCGTTGGATCCCAACTCCCACCTATTAACAGCAAAAGCCAGCAGCGAGGCACTGGGCTTTTTTTGTACGTGGATTTGTGTAGATTATGTTTAGATGTGTAGATTAAATATTTATGTTTTACATGTGAGAGGAAGAGCGCTTTTTAGCTCTTCCTTTCCTTTCCTAGATATCTCCTGGAGAAGAACCGAAGCACTGCTGTATTTGTTTTGTCAGCTTCATGGGGAAAACAGGGGAGCCTGGAAAAGTTACCTGTTTCCCCTGCTTTAATTTTCGCTTTTAAAACAATACTTATGCGAGCGTTCTCCGCTTCTTGGCATCGCCTAATGATTAAAATAATTACTTGAAAGCCAGAGCAGCTTTGCACAAATGAATGCGGGATGTGGGGGGTGGGGGAGAAGCCGCGGTTTCCCAGGGAAAGAGGCCGGAATTGCTCCAGCTCCGAGAGCACAGGTGAACGCAGATCTTCCTGCAGCGCCGACCCAGCTCCTTTCTGACCTTTCTGTTCCTGTTTTAGCGGTGGAGGGAGGGCTGAGCAAGGGGCTGAGCTGTCGGCGGTGGCTGCACAGAGCCCTGCATGGCTCTGCTGCTCGGGGCGGCCTCGGTGCTGGCACGGCTCAGCTCGGTGCCTGCGGTGATGGGGAGCAGAGCCACAGCCCAACCACAGCGTTTCAGGAAGGGCTGGCGCGGATTCCCTGCTGGAAGCTCCCGTATCCCTTTGTGCGACCGCTTTGAGCCCTGCCTGGAAAACCCGACGGAGCCCCAGGGATGCTCCTGGTTCTGAACACCCCCACAGATGCTCTCGGAGCATCTCCCGTATCCACCTTTCCCGTCACAGCTCGGGGTGCTGCAGCACTCTCAGGACGCATCTGCGTGGCGTGGGTTGCTCACAGCAGCACAGGAGAGCGGTGGACCCCACAGGACTGGAGCCCCGGTCCGTGTCAGGGCCATGCACCCTCGCACAGCCCTTCTGGAGGTGGCAATGTTTCAGAGCGCAGCTGCCCTTCAGGACTGGCGTTTTTCCCTTTCTGACTTTCCCATGGCTGCTGGGCACTCGCATCAGCATAAATAAGTCCCGTTTTTGTTTTTCACTAAAAAAAAAATCCACATGTCTATTCGTTTTTTATTTTTTGCTGCTCTCTCCAGCTTGGAATCTGGTCCCTGAGCAGGCAGTAACCCTGTCCTGACTGCTGCCGTGGGCAGACAGCAAATCCCTGCGGATATGAACTGATGGCGAAGTGCATGGGGTGTAGCAGGGAATCAGAGACTTTCTTTGCATGACACACTTCTGCATCTAGTTTAATTAGAAAGAGAAAGATCATCGCCTCTTTCTCAAGCTGTTATCTGTGCAATTACTTTATGTAACATCATTAAAAATTAATTTCCCCCTGAACCTCAGCTATTTAATGAAAACCACCCGGCCCCCAGCAGCGGTGTAGCACCTCGCAGACTGCGGGCTCAGCACGGCTCCCGGCACTGCCTGCCCCACGCAGCCCCACGGCAGCACTCCGTGCCTGGGCTGAGCCGAGGGCCGCTCCGGGCCGTGGTCAGAGCACCTCCGAACAAACCCCCCCCTCCTGCAGCAGGCTCACACCTCTGCTCGCAGCCACACAGCAGCACCCGCCTTGCACCGGCACAGCATCCCCCTTTCCGGGGCACAGCATCCCCTTCTCCGGGGCACAAAATCCTCTTATCTGGGACACAGAATCCCCTTTTTCTTGAGACACAGAATCCCACACTTGAAGCCACAGCATCCTCCTCTCCAAGGCACAGCATTCCCCCATTCGGGAGCGCAACATCACCTTCTCCAGGAGCAGAGCTTCTTTGGGGCACAGCATCCCCTTCTTTGGGGTACAGCATCCCCCCCCTTTGAAAGCACATCATCTCTTTCTCCAGGCGGCACAGCTTCCCTTTCTCGCGGGCACAGCACCCCACTCTCTAAAGCGAAGCATCCCCCACTCCGGGGCACAACATCCCTCCTCGCACCGGGCACCGCGACGCTCCTCGTACCGTCCTCAGCATCACCGTTCCGCGCCAGCACGTTGCCCATCTCCCCCTGGCAGGGCACAGCCCCGCACCGCCCCGTGCCCCGACACCTCGCAGGGATGCTCCGGCTCCATCCCCGCTCCCCGCATCCC
>VXAB01000953.1:1180036-1196139 GCA_013399175.1 Odontophorus gujanensis | reverse complement strand
GCTGGAGCATTAACTCTTTAACTCTAAATGCACTGCATGATGTTATGATGTGGAATACCAATACCAAAAATCATGAAACCATGACACTTACAAATTCCCTTGTAGAGGCAGGGAGAAGAAAACAGTGAGATGGGACCTGGACTATCCCAGTAGTTTTCTCTGAGGAACTGACAGAGTAATGGGCTTCGGCCCTGTAGCAGAAATGCTAAGTCACAGCTTGAACCAGTGATTGAGCACGTGGTAGGAAGGCAGAGCCAACCCAGGGATGCTCAAGTGTAAGCAGTGCACCTGAGTGACTGGAAGGTATGGAGCCAGGATCTACCTCTTCCCAGATCTCATTTAACGGTTAGCAGTTGAAGTAAGAGTATCATGCTAGAGGTCCCTGTCTACTTGAAGGTTTTTAAAGGTAAGGAAGTTTTTTTTTTCCTTTGATTCTGTATTTGCAGTAGTTGCATTTGGGCTCGTCCGTACTTGCTCAAGCCAGAGACTTTGCTACCCTGCTATTATTACTGTACTTTCTATCACATTGTGGCCTTACAGACCTTAAACTAGTACGTTAAGTTGAAATGGAGAGGTGAGGCAACTCTTTCCTTCTTCTGCTGTTGAACTAGTTTTGAGTCATCATTCAGATTTGCATAGTTAAAGCTTATCTCTTGGTCTCTTTTTGAGGTTTTGCAGGTAGCTTTGTTCTCTTTTTTTCTTTTTTTTTTGTTGTTCTTTCTACTCCCAACACCATTTCTTCACCCCCACCCTCTGTTGCTGCAATCTTGTGTTGATTGTAGAGTTCTAGGTATGATGTCTGGCATTTTAACACAGAACACGGAGTATCTAAAGCTCTGGTCTTAGGAAGCAGCTGTTCTTATTAGTAAGACTAAAATACTGAAGCGAATACACCTGTCTCTCTCCCAGTGCTTTCCCTGCTGAGTTTTAGGAAAATGGTCTCTAAGAGTTTGAACCTTGTGCTGGAGTAAGGCTGCTGAAAAAGCAGAGGAACCCTTTTGATTACATAAGTTTGAAGTGTATTAGAGGATTTTATTCTCTGAAAGATTAAAAACATGGGCCAATCACTTCAGTAAGCGATGTGCAGCTCAGTGAGGAGCTGCTGAAATTGTATCTTGCTGTTAACTGTAAGGCGGGTGAACTGTTTCACTTACCAAAACTTCCTTATGTAATAGTTTCCTGATTTTTTTTTTTGTAACATGCTGTGTATACGGAACTAATAATTATGATAAAAGTCCTTAAATGACAACGCGTGATGTATTATATAGATAATACTTTGAAGCTATGTTAATAGTTTATTGCACTGGGAACTCCTGCTATATTCTCCATGTGAAAACAACTTTAAAGGAAGTTCAGTAGTTCTATGAAAGTTATGTTTCTTCAGGTTGGTTGCTTTCCACCCAGAAGAGACATGCTGACAAGCAACCAGCTTCTGCATGATGTTTCTGTGTAAAGAAGACTGGTGTCTCTTTGACATTACCTTTCCCAACAGCAATTTGTGTTGACTTGTTGGTAGTGAATGTTTTGTTGCTTTTTTCTTGAACACTGACAGCTGCTGTCTCAAAAAACATCCTAGCAACTCTCTAAATGGTCATCAACCTCATGAAGTATGAAATTATACTTCTGAGGAGCTCTTCCTCAATGATTCGATCATAATTCTTAATAAGCACACTTTTTGCTTCTAATGATAGCGAGTTCACTCCAGTCTTAACATTGCTGCTGTTCTATTATGTGTGCAGCACTGTGACTTCTTGTCTGTGTGGAGGTTTTTGCACCGTAGTGAGATATTCTTCACTGTATGTGTTTAGCCAAGGGTCTGGGCATTGACATTCAAAATTACAGCTCTGAAAATGTTTCTTGCTAGTTTACAGAACAAACCCAGCTTGCTTACAGGCTGTGGTGTCCTTTAATTCTGGCATATCGTTGATGCCTGGACATGTTATTCCTGGCTATCACTATGCCTGTAATAGCTTCAGCGAACCAACATTCTCTTTTAAGTAATACATGTATCGAATATCTCTTGTAGGATTATTTCACTTATGAAAATGTGGTTTTCTTGGTTTAAGATGCTGTTCTTCTCCATCATGGTAGCTATTTTAACATTGTCAAATGCTATTTGCCTTCAGATACTTAGAGCCCAAGAAACTTCATACTGGGATATTAATCACTCTCCACTGATGAGTATTGCTAGTAGCATTTACCTTATTTTATATTTTAAAGGACAGCAATTGAAAACAGTTGGTGAAAAGCTGATATTCATAGTATGTGTTTAAACCTGAGGCAGCTGTCTTTGCTCTGGCTAACAAACTCTAGGAAGCTGCAAATCAAATATCAAGGCCCAAATTTCTTCTGTAACACAAATGTTGCAGAGTTTTTCTTACTTTTGTGGCAACTTAGAGCCATGTATTTTGGAAGCAGATAGGATTGCTGGGTTAATTCAGTGAGAAAATTGAAAGATGTAAAGTTATAGGTATTATGGAAGTAGATAAGGATATGAAGAGTTGAAGGGTGCATTTGAGACTTGGCTTGATCAGGGGAAATCAGCAATGAAAGTTTCTAGATGATCATGGCTTTTAATGTGCAGAGAGAATAGGCAGGCTTGTTATGAGATGCTGCATGTGCTATGGTTAGCATGGAACAGCACTAGAGATCCTCGGAAATATTTTAAGAAAGCAAGTGCTGTTCAAGTGTATTGACGCTAGTTTTAATTGTCACTTAGAAACAAGGTTCACAGTTAAAATTTATCTTTAGTTGATGCTGGAACAATTAAGATAATATAGGTAGCACTTAAGATAACGAGATCATCTGTCACTGCAACCTTTCTTTGTAAGTTGTTGTGGCTTTTTTGCTTGCTTTGCTGAATGCTTAGTGAATTCTTCAAAGATTAAAGACCCCTTCTGATGAGCTACTATGGAGGGCCGGGTCCCTTGTCATCTGTGCTTCTCTTGTGCTGTCTGGCTGATAGGAGGAGGTTGGAAGAGAGGTTTTGGTAGGAATGTAGGCATGGGCAGTTGTGCTTGATTTAGTGGTCTCAGTTGATCTGGCTAATATTAACACATACAAGATGTAGATCTGGGGCACACAGCTGAGGAGCTGCTGCTTGCAGGGAACTTTGACTGGCCTAGGCAAGGAGCTGTAAGTTACTGCATCCTGTAAGCATGAGCAGTATGTTCTGCAGCCATAAAAGAAGCTGTTTTCAGTTAAATTGGAGGAAGCAATATACACAGTAATGTTTTGAGAATGAAGTTAAATCTAAAGACTAATTATTTGCTACTTTATGATGGAGTTCTAGCAGTGAGATTGTAAATAGTTCAGAATAACTTCAGCTAGGCTATAGGTCTTCTTCCTCAACATTGTCTGTTTTCTATTGTTCAGTATCTATTTCCTCTGTGATTAAACTCAATTTTAAATGAGATTACAGTGCTGGCAAGCACTGGAGAACTGCGTTAAGTTGGGCTCCTGCTCTTTAGTGTTATTGCAGGAAGCCTACCACTGGAACATGAGTTCACCACACGGCAAATACTTCAGCTTTGCTTTTGTCTTTTCCAGACAGCTCAGTAATTGTCCAGTCTCTCAGGTATAGAGTCCAGTGAATGATTGTCTTGTTGCTTACCTGACAGATAGTAAACCTGCTACAAATTAAGTTGTCTGCTTGTTCTACCAGCTGAATGGGAGTGCATTAGTCGATAGTTAAGCTAATAGAAAAACAGGAGAAGTAATGTGGAATGTTTGCTGAAACACAAACCAAAGCCTTCGTCATGGGAACCTTCAGGGGTGGGATGGGTTTGCAACTGATGATTTTGTGTGGAAGTTTATGTATCTAAAGTGGTAAAGTCATCCCAAATTTCTCTCTATCCCTGCTTACTAAATTGGAAGCCAAATAATCAGCAAGAATGAATTGCCTTTTCACACGTTCCAGCACAAGCCTTTGTGGATAGTGTGGAATTGCTGGCTGAGTTTGGGGAAACTTGGTGAATATAATGCTCTTTGTATGTGTGGCTACCTCTGGTAGGTATGCTTTTGAATGCGTGAGCCTGTGTACTTGGCTTTGATAAAACCATTAAGCAGCAAGAGTACTTACTAATCAAGTTACTAATCAATTATTTGCACTGATCTTAAGTTCTTTTTATAAGTCTTCAAGTTGCAGTACTAAAGCTGTGTAAATACTAAGGAACCTTTTTCTGCATAGATTCTAGCAATTTGGGGACTTAATGCTTTATCATGCCTATAATGTCCTGTTTGTCTACAGTACAGTTCCTCTCTGCAGAAGGCCTTGATCAAACTTCATTGCAGCACTATGCATGTGCTGCTTCCTCAGCTATGTTTTCTGCAGAGCATGTCATTATTCCTTCCACAGCAGAACCTTCTGGAAAGGACCAAAAGCTTCAGGGGGGAGAAAGGGGAAGGCAAGCTTTTGTCATTTCAAATTTCTCACAGATTGCTCAGGGTAGCAAAACAATGAACGTTTCACTATAACCACAATAGATTAAAACATCTGCAATAAATAATGCTGATGGCTATTTGTGATGGCACAAAGTATTGTTTTTGTTCTCTTTTTATAAAATTACTGCTCATTAACTGTCATAAAGCAAAGATACCATAAATAAAACAACTAGTAGTGTTTCATTTCCCAGAAATGTGAAAGCCTGCTGGTTGGGAACTTTGAAAAGCTTGTTTTCTCAGCTGGAGCAGTCAAGTATCTGAGTATGTTAGGGTCTGTCACTTCTGTGGACAGAGAAATTCTGAGGATTCAAACAATTGTTTGTCTTCTTCAAAAAGCTAACATTGCTCTTATCTTATCACGAAGTGCTTTCTATTTTGCCCATGAAACACCTGCACTGATAGACAAAAATATTTAAGTGCTGCAGTAATTATAGAAGCATGGTTGTTTCACAAAAGCAATTAGATAAGTTGGTCTGGTTTTCAGCATAAGGTGAACCACACAGCAGTTGCCTACATGTATCCTCAAGTTGAACCAAATAATTCATATTTATAGTGGTGTTCCAAGAAAAGTCTAATCTTAATAGCAAGTTGTTAATAATAATCCAATTGGTCCTTCATCAGAGATCACCTCATTTCACCTGAGATCACTGCAGTTTTGTGTGCTCAGTTTTCAAGCCTGAGAACAGACTTGAAGTGGATTACTCACTTCACAGATGTGCAATGGTATAACTTCAGTTTTGTTTCCACTTTATTTTCTGTAGACAGGCTTCTACATAAAAAGTCAACTCAAAAAGTAAAATAATTCAAACCATACCTCATGTCTCAAGTTCTGAACGGTGGTTCAAGTTTCCAGTCCCAGATTTTCTCTTGTGAGCCTTGGTATTTGTGACAGTTATAATCATGCGGTGGTTATGGGATCACTAGGAATTCTTTCTCTGGCCGGGACGTGAGTAGGGTTCGTGCTGGAGCTGTGGACTGCACACACGCTGAGTCTTGTGGTGGAACACTTGAGCCTGCAGCTGTAGACTGCACAATAGGAAATCCTCCTCTGAATTTAACATTTCTCAACATTAAGGCTAAATTTGTATTTTGGCTGTAGCTGTGTGTACTTTGAAACAACAGAGCAGTGTACAGCACTCTTTCATCCTTAGGCAATTTAGGATGACATTAAAAGAATCTATGTGGCAGTCTTAAGTACTCAGATGCCTGCATGGTATAATCCCCCCAGATGAAGGTTCAGCAGGCATCATGTGACAAGGGTTTGGGTTGGTTTTTTGGGGGGGAAGATTCATTCCATTTTTACTGAGGGTGGTGGTGCTTTAATTTTTTGTTGTTGCTAATCTTTCTTACTTTAAATACACGTGAGATGTTTCTCATACTGTGAGAAGTTGCGTTAAAGAATTCTGCCACAAAACTGAATGCGGAGACTGGAAACGTGCAGCAACCCAAAACATACTGTAGAAATATCTTTAAGAGTGCATGGGAGGAGTGTGTGGGGGAAAGCAGAGTACTTAGTAAAAATAAAAAAAAAGGAGGGGGAGATGGAGGTGTCTCTGTCTCAGGAAGTGCTTGTGTGTGGGACACACATATCCATGTCTGGGTTTCTGATAATTCAAGGAAGGTATCAGTTTTCTGTTTAACTGCAAACAATTTCATGAGCATCTGCTACTGGACACTTTGTGAAGAAGGATACTTGGTCTGACTGACTCTCTACTGGTTGATCTCCTGGTGGTGGTTATTCCTCTTTGTGAATCTGCCTGTATAGAAAGATTTGTTTTTATAAATTCAGGGGAAGCCAGTATTACTGCTGGGATGCTCACATAGTATTGATGAATTTATAGGTATATTTTTGACTAGGAATAAGCCCCAACCTTTTTAAAGGGTGAGGATTCCTACGTGACAGATGCAGGCTGACTGTGCTTGCTTCAGCTAATGATAGTGATAATCCTTTAGACAGTTTCATTTTGCTTGCAGAAAGTGCAGCAGGAACATTTGACCCTGTTTTTCCCTTCTCTAAGGCACCATGCTATTATTGTTATTTTCTTTTAGCAGTGTGAGAAATTCCCTCCTGTGCTGCTTTAAAAATGAGGTGAAGCTCCCAGTTTTGCTGCCTTCTGAGGTTGAACTGAGCACTTAAGATTCTTTCACTGATGCTAACTTCAGGAGAGTTTTTGTTTGACATGTGGAATTACTAGTATGGCATAGTTTTGTTTGTTTGTTTGTGTTTGTGTCGAGTTTTTTTTATTTTTATTTTTATTTTAAGCCATGTTTTTTAAGAATGCATTTCCGAATGGAGAGTTCAATACAGCATTCAGACAGGAAATATAATGTGCAGTAAGTGGTTTGACTAGTTATTTCACCTTTAAATTCTGGAGAAAAAAGGACAGGATAACTGAAGTGGGTGTCCATATTCTGAGCGACATACAGTTGTGTTTGAAAACAAACAATGCACAATTATTCCTTTCTGTATAATTAAGGATGTGTGCTTATATGAGGGCTGCTCCAAATGTAATGCCTCCAGTGTTATTATGTTGGCCCATGACATGTTGGCAGATGTTGGTGGCATGACAGAGGTTGAATCTTCACACCAGTATGCCATTAAGTTTAGTTGCTATGTGATAGATGGCAACAGAGGGGCAGACTGACAGAATGGTGTCTGATATGGAAGTGCAGGTGAAGGAAAGGTGTAAAATTCTTCAACATAGAGAAATATGGCACTCACTGACATTTGTTGACTCTTGGTGAATGTTTCTGGAGACCAGCCTGTGGATGTGAGCACAGTGATGCAGTGGGTGGTGCATTTCAGTGGTGGGGACAATGAGTGACAATGAGTTACCCCCACTGGTGCAGATTTTTACTAGCACAGCACATGCAGGCTCTTGTTAAGCACTAGTACATAGCTAGTGATGGTGTCTACGCTGAGAAAGTGTTTTGTTGTTAAGAATTTGCTCTATCAAACAGTGTTGTTCTCTTTGTATCTATTGTAGTTTCCATGGAAATAAATAGGAAATGTTACTTTCAGAACAATTAATTTATCTATGTAGGGCTGGTAAAGGAGAGTGTGATTTCCTTGGGGTGTTTGTGGTGGGTAGTTTGCTGGTTCTCTTTTCCCAACTCTGTTACTTTACGACAGTGAACTTTGTCATCCTTCCAACTTTAACACAGACAAAATTTGTGCCTAGGAATTACACTAGCTGTACTTCTACTGTCTTTGTGCATGTACAGTCTAATAATAAGCTGCATCTTGAAAACATCAACTGCTCCCCACACACATGCATACGTCATTGCTGTGTAGCAGAGCTTTGTGTGGGAATGGTGGCCAGAGCCCTGGAGGCAGTGCTGTCCCCCTGCAACTGGTCTAAGCAGACACCTTGTAGCTGTTTCTAGCTCTCCAACCATTTGCTCAGAGTTAATAGAGTTGGTTCTGCACGCAGATCAGTAAGAAATGGTGCAGTGCAGATGTTCCTTGCTGTATGGATTGTGGCACTGCTGTGTGGAATAATTTCATTCGTCTGAACCCTTGTCACCAAGAGCATGTGTGTCCTTCAGCAGTATCTGAGGCTGGCCTAGAGTCACTGATTGCAGTTATCAATCTGTCTATATAGTTTCTATCCATATATGCTTTAGTGTAGGATTTGCGAGGACTACAGATGCTTAATGTGGCTGCTGAACAACTCTATATTGCATCAACTTTATATTTCTACCTTTTAAACTGTTGCCTTTTAGACTTTTTTGCCTTTAGTTCTGGAAAATGTTTAATGACCCTGAAATATGGAAAGGAAGTGTTTCAAAACAATTTGTTTGTAATAAAGGGTTTGTCACCACCATGCAGAAGACATGAATCTGTGGAGTGTCTCTGTCTGCATGTCTGTGCTGGTGAGATACAGAACAATCTCAATGGACCGTAACTTAATTTACACCCTGGAATGTGCTAGACAGCCTGCCAAACCTGGGAGATTCTGGCACTGAGCCTCATATCTGTACCTTGTCTCAGCTATTCCTGAGTTATTTTATCTTCTGCTATCGTAATAGATAGGAAGGAAGCAATCTCTAAAGAAACACTTGTTCCTACTGAGCAGTCTAAGTGACATCTGTGAGCATGACATGCAGACGCAGCAGTTCCTATGTGCTGCAGAATCTGACTGCTCAGAGATAACTGCAGCCGAGGTTGGCTGAGGACATCCAAAGCAGAAAGCATTTTACATCTGACAGTAATCATGGTTGGTATCCATCCCTGAAAACCACTGTCAGTGTGACACTTGGAGGAAACCTGCAGAGAAATCTGTGTGTACACATGTATTTTTTTTTATTTTTTATTTTTTGGTACAGATACACTCACTAGCTGTAATTGTAACACAGTGTAACAGGAAAGGCCTAAAAACATAAAGCTGAGAATGCACCGTCGCCCAGCTGTACATAGCCACTTGTGAGGCTCCACCATGCACCCTGATAATCCTGGGATGCTCTTAAAGCAAAGGATCATCAGCTATGTTCTGAGCGTTATGAGGTTTCTTGGGAAACGGGGAGAGGAGGAGGAGTGCAATGCTTCTAGTGATGATTACATCTGGATTGATTTACAAAACAGCTGTATATGATTGAGATACTGCTGATGTTAATACTTCTAATTATTGTCTACTTTAAAATGCGCAGTAATGAACAAAGCACTGAAATAGCGTAAAGAATCTTCTCAGTGGCCTACAGGTGGCAGGCCAATATAACAAATGAGAAATGTGCTTAAGTGTATTTGAATTTCAAAAACATAGTACGCCCTATTAATGAAAGATTATGTGGGAAAAGATGTTTTAAACAGGCCACAAAAAAAAGGAAACCACTTCTGAGTTTCATGCTCAGCTACAGAATGTGGATTTGTGCTAGAAACTGTTAGAAATTAAATCCGGTGGTTCTGGAGGTATTGTTGGGTTTTCCTGAAAGTGTTGGTAATCAAGGCTGAGTTTTCCAAGCTGAGCATGTACAGTAGCACATGAAGCATAGGCTACACTAAAGCCCATCTATGAGTAAATCCTTTCATTATGAATGTAGCACTTGTTTCTGCTGATACTGTACTTGTGTTTTGTGTACATATAGGCTTTTTTTTTGTTCACTATTCCCCTTGTCCCATGGAAGATGGTAATAAATGAAAGGGTTTTTTTTTCATCATTTAATAAAAAAGGAAAAAATCTTTAAAAAGCATTTGGTCTGGAAGAAAGAAACACAGAATAAAGCTTTTTCTCTTCTTCTTGGACACTGAATTTTTAATGGATGTCATGATACTCTTCTGCTTCTTTAACTCATAATAGCTGTAATTCCAGAAGCCCCCAAAGAAGGAAGTGAACTTCTCACTTAATTTAGAAAAAAAAATAAGTTACTCATGGCAGGGTAGAGGGAATGTATTAGGATAATACGAGATGTTCCTAATTTTGTTGTTCAGAGAAAATAATAATAAAAAGAGGAAAGAAGGCTTAAGCTCCTTTTTTTTTTTTTTTTTTTTTTCCTTTTTTTTTTCCTTTAGCTATGTAAGTACTCATTTTAAAGAGCTGGAAGAGAAAAGCTCTTGAATGTGGTGTACCTGCCATAATGGTTATGTGACTAGGAGGACAAACTCATTTTACTGGAGTGTTTTAGCATATTTTTTTTAATGAGTGCAATTAAAATGTGCATATTTAAAATAATCCAAAAATTGGAAAATGATTAAAACCTGCCAGAAAAGGCACTACTCAGGAAATTGAAGAACAAGGGCTTAAAAGCAGACCCCAAGCAATGCACTTACCAGACTCTCGCAAAATGCTTCACTTTTTTTTTTTTTAAACTAGAAAACACTCTGTTTCAACTAACTGATTGGAAAATATTTCAGCATATTTTCGAACTGTTTTATGTTATGGAAATCAAACAGACTGTCACGAGAGATTATCCTATAGATGAAGAATGCTGGTTTGAGCACCACGCAGGTCTGTGCTCAACCATACTGGCTAAGGCTGTCCTAATTGCTAATCAAAAAGCATTATTCTGGTTGTTAAGAATCTAGTGAACCAAGAATTGAAACCTAATTCTTCTGGATGATTTATATTAACTATATAAAGTGTCAGGAGATTTATATGCAGTCTCTTTGAGTTTCTCATGCATGGAGAAACTGTGATAGGGATGGTCTGTTCTAGCTTGTTCCATCTAAGTTAGAGTGGGAACAGACTGAATTTCCCAGTATGTTAACTTTGAAAATGAAATGTCTATCTATATCATATCTGCTATAAAGATGAGATGTCGAAGAGCCTGCTTAGGTGGTTCCTTAAGTTCATTATGCATGAATGTGAGAGTCCTTCTATGTCTCTAAGAAGGTTCATGTTATTTGATGGAGGCAGACCTCCAAGATTACTTTCATCAGAAGCCCAAAAAAGAATGCTGTGGAGGGAAGGAAGGTGGTGACAAAGATCACTAATGCATTCTAACACCAAAGGTGGAATACCTAGCAGGCAAGTAGCTAAGTACAGGTTGCTTTTTCTTTGTTTTTAAACAAAAGGGGAGGAAGTAGTTTTGCTTTGAAAATGGCTGCTGTTGTGACACCAAGCTGCTGCTTCTGAGGCTACTCGAATACCAAGACATAACTAATTAAATATGGAAATTGATCAGATCTGTGAGTTTTTGTTGATTCACATGAATGGGCTTTTGTATCAGTGTTAATATGATTCATACAGATAGATATGTTAAATGATAATTTTCTACAGTCTGTGACTTACAGCCATAGGATTAGAAGTTGTGATAATGAAAACATTATTCTTTTTTTTCACACTGTTCACTGCACTCTCTAAAAGACAGGTTCTGACCTGTTTTCCTTATTCAGACTTGAAAACTCGGGTTTCTCTCTAGTATCCTTGTAACAACAATTGTATGGCCCAAGTTACTTTGAAAGGTAATGGTGTGCTTTCCCTATAATGTGATTTTGCAGTTAAAGACAAGAGGTTAGTGAAGATTATAGAGGCAGCTGTCTGCCTTATGCCACTGCCATGCATTCTGCATTGAGGACCTGACAGAGCAAGGCGTATTGTGGACAGTATCTGTCCTTTTTAAGGATGTAAAGAAGTCAGAATAGATTCAGAAGTAGTGAGTAATAGGAATCCTACATTGTGGTTCTCTCGTTCACTGTGGTTCCGACATCCCAGGTTCCAGTAAAAATAGGTGCTGATGCTTTTCCCAAGCTCCTCTAGGGAGACAGTTCATGAAGTATCTACCTATAGAGGGAAAAAGACAACTGGGATCAATTCTATTGCCTTTGTCAAAAATATTCATTTACTTAGTCCTGCATTCACTCAGCATTCTGTTCTTATTGCTTCTTTCTGTCCTTAATCCTCATCTAATAGTAAGCATAAGTTCCAATCCTGCAGTTTACTATGTGCATATGGACAGCTGCACCTGCATGGAACCACGATCGCTTCAGTGAGACAGCCTGCTTCAAAGTAGGCACAGCAATCTAAGCACTCATAAACTGTAAATCTTAAGGTCAGAAGCCTAGCTTGTTCATCAGGTGTTCCTGAAGGGGTTAAGCATGAATGGTGGCTGTAGGTTGACAGCAAGTGCTGTATGCATTTTCCCACAATAATTTTGCCAAGGCACAGCATTCCTGACCTGTAACTTTGTCCCTTCTACGTCTTCAAGCTGATGACCATCTGGTGACACAGGATTGTATTGCTTGCCTTGAAGTAAGGGGAAAGCAAATCTTGTGCTAACCCTATTATTATTTTTTAATTGCTATTATGCTACTAAAATGCAAATTAATAGAATAAGACTTCCAGATTTCATTGCTTTTAAAGTGAGATTCTTTGATTAGGTTTTCTGTTGTTGGGTTTTTGAGTTTTTGTTTGTTTTCTGTTAGTGGTGTTATTGTCTTGTTTTGTTACTGCTCTGTCAGTTCTTGCCTGTAGAGGAGGTTTCAGGAACAAGTTGTTCTCCACAGCAAGATAGCAAGTAGAGGTAATGATCCCTTTGAGCCCATTAAGGTAGGTGGCACTGCTAAAGCACCTTGCAAGAAACTGCATCCACCTGTTCTAACCTGGCTGTGAGAACTTGGATGTGTTTTATCTGTCTTATCTCAGAGCTACAAGTCTGGCTTGCTTGGGTACCACCATCAAAAGAGACTGTTGTACCCAAACAGCAGCTGCTTCTGGCCCTAGGCCAGGCCTCACACAAATGCAGGAGTCATGTGTACTGCCACACCTCCCTCTTTTTGCTCCAAGTATTAGGTATACATCAAACATTTGCGAAATTCTTGATTGTGTGCAGCTTTCACCCAGTCTGCCTTTAGCAGCTGTTGTTCTCTCTTGACTGATCTAATTAGTTCCATTTTATATATTTTTTTATAGGGAGTGTTAAAACAAAGGTGCGCAATGCAGCATAGGGCCAAACTCACTCTTGGAAAGTGTTTTGTGTTCCACTCCAGCTTTCATGTGAATGAGTTGCTCTATGGTCTTGTCCTGTTATTTAATGGGGACTAAAAATTGCTCTCAGTTAATAAGGGTATCAAAGAGAGCTGTATCATGTTTCTGTGTTTTGAGAAGACTGAAAATAATTATCAGGATGTGGGTAATTAAATATAGTTGTCTCTCCTGACTGAAATTTCATAATATAGCTTACATGAAGATACACTTCTGCTGCTTTTATTTTCTTTGTATGTTAAAAAAATTCTTGCTATGCAAAGGCATACTTCTGTCTAATGAAAGAGTTAATGTCTAAGGGGAAGCTTGTGATTCTCTAGGCTCAGGATTGAACAGAATGCTTTCAAATACTGAAAGGTCAAGTTTTATTAGAAGATAAACTGTTATAACACCTGGAAGATTTGATTTTTGTTTTAAACCCGAATGAAGCCAGAAAGGGCTAAACCATGACCGTCTCTCCTTCTGTCTTTGCAGCAAGGATTCAGCCTTGCTTTGGGCCCTGCAGAAAGCCAAGCCTGCTATTGTTCTGGTGCAGTGCAAGTCTAGGCTTGCATCCTCCCGCTTCGCTCAGTGGTCATTTGGCTGTTCTGTGTGGCTGGCTCCTGGCTGCACCCTGCTGCCTTCAGACTTTCTCCTAGGTCCTCTTCAGCTGCTCCTGAGGAGTGATTTTTGGCTCCTCCAAGCCACAAGTTGAAGCAGGGTCACTTCCTTTTGAAAAAAGGGAGGTGATTAAGAAATGACAAGTAATTTTTGTCCAATGTGCAAAACAACGGTGAAATAAGTATCAACTAGTTAATCTAGTTGATGCTCTTTTTGCCCCTTTCTGCTAGAGAGGGGCATAAAAGGGTATCATTGGAGCGGTGGGGACTTTTTTTCAGTTTGGGAAGTCAGTGCATCAACACGATGTCTTTGGTCACTTTCTGTTAACTGCTTTTAGGCACTACATTCTACTGAATTATCCTTTAAGAGGAGTAGAAAGCAAGTCTAATGAGCTTTTGGTACAGTAATTTTGAAGAACAGGATATGCTTGACTATTGTTGAGCTTCTCCTTTGACGTTTCACAATTATCCTGTAATGTGTTTGTGATTTAATTTCCATTAAATGTGGCTAGCAGATAAATCTCTCAATGCTGAATAGGCAAACAAATGACTGCTTTATTATCAGATAGTCTGGTCACAACATAAGGAGTGCTGATTTTGCTCTAAATTGAGAATTCAACCTGGTGGGCAGATTTATGTAGAAGGAGGTGGAGAACTTAAATATTTGTCTTTTCTGTGGCTTTATTCTGATTCTTACCTGAATAAACAATTGTCCCAATATCTGTCAGCGGAGTAGATGGCCACATATGATGTGAAGGAGTGGCAGTAAGCATGGTTCCTTAAAAATGTTTTTTGGGGTATTCCTTTGGTTATGACTTTTTTTTCTGGAGTTGTGTTGGATGAGATCAATTACAACTTAGTTGGCTGAAGAGTTAGATAATCAAAAATTACATGGTGAGAATCAGTTTACTTGCAATGTGCTGGAAATTTGAACTCCTTAATGGCTTCTGTCAGAACTTGTTTTTATTTTAGTACATTGGAGACTGTTAGATCAGTGGAGTTTAGGGAAAGGTACAGATAAAATAAATAAAATCTAAAGGAAAAGTAACATCTTGACATGTATTTTCCAGTGTAAAAGAGCAATATACTTTAACACCTTCAGTCAGTTTGCAGCAGTGTTATGTGCTTGCTTGAATAAGTCTAGCTTCACAAGATGCAGCAGGATAAGTCCAGAAAGGGCAGGTGGAAGAATATTACGTGCCAGGATACTTGAGAGGGAACAAAAAAGTCTTTGGAATACCTGCAGGTATTTTCTAGACTTTTCTTTTTAACTCTAGGAGGAAAAAAAAAAAGAGGAAAAGAATGGAACAGATCTTGTTGACCTTCTTTAAAAGCAGTTGGTAGAGGAACTGCTTCAGTTGTTTAGTGTGATGTTTTATCATCTTTGACTTGCCAAACCCCTAAAAATAGGAGCTTTAAGGAGAACACAAGATGTGACTTTAAAATGCATTTTGAATAGTACTTTGAGCAGTCAAGTTCTATAAGCATGAGAACAACCACTGATAGGAAAGTTAAAATCACGGAATAGTTTAGGTTGGAAGAGACCTAAATAGCATCAGGTCTAACTGTCAGCCTAGCACAAAACTATGTCCTTAAGTACCTTGTGTACACTTTTTTTTTTTTTTTAAATACCTTCAAGGATGGTGAATTAACTACTACCCTGGACAGCCTGTTGTAAAGCTTCACAACCTTTTCAGTGAAGAAATTTTTCTTAATATCCTGCTTGAACCTCCCCTGTTGCAACTCAGGGCCATTTCCTCTTGTCCTATTGCTTGATACTTGAGTGAAGAGAGCAACCCCCTCCATGCTATAATCTCCTCTCAGATAGTTGTATAGAGTAATAAGGTCTCCCTGAGCCTCCTTTTCTCTAGGCTAAGTAACCCAGGTTTCTGTAGCTGCTTCTCATAAGACTTGTTCTCTAGACCTTCATTCAGCTCTGTTGCCCTTCCTTGGACATGCTCCAACACTTCACCTTTGTATTGAGGGGCCCAAAACTGAGCATGTTACTTGAGGTGTGGCATCACCAGGACCATGTACAGTGCCTTCCCTAGTTGTGCTGACGGTGCTTTTTTTTTAATACAAGCCAGGGTGTTGTTAGCATTCTCATCCACCTGAGCATACTGCTGCCTCATGATCACTGTTAGTCATGATTGTTGACTAATACCGCCAGGTTCTTTTCTGCTGGGCAGCTTTGCAGCTGCTTTTTCCCCAGTCTGTAGCATTGCATGTGGTGGTTATGACTCAAGTGCAGTTCTCAGCACTTCTAGCCTTGCTGAACCTCAAATGATGGGAATCAGCCTGTTGATCAGCTGATTGGGATCTCTCTACAGAACCCTACCCTCAGCATTTCCACCTGACTTGGTGTCCTCTACAAACTTAATGGGGATGCACTTGATCCTCTCATCCAGATAATGGATAAATTTTAGGGGTTATTCTAGACTGCCAGATTATGCAAGCTTATTCCTGCCAGAGTAACCCAAACTCCATAAAACCAGTGGTGACAACTTTGAAGGAGCATTCCTGCTGCATTAAAAGCTGCTGTAAAGAGAAGGTTTGGGAGAATCTGTACATTGAAAAGTGATTCATTTTTTTCCTGCCTTTTGCTTGTGCTTGTACATCTGACTTTTTTTTTTTTTTTTTT